>JAOTQE010145423.1:0-23132 GCA_025631205.1 Nesometra sesokonis | reverse complement strand
ATTTTTAGCATATAACGTTGCAATATTGGAGGTAAATAATTTTAAAATAACCTAATTTCTAGTGTCATCGTCATAACTTATGTATTTCTTCGAGATAAGCAAGTTATTTTCAAAATCTAATTTTTGTCATTTTTCAAGTGACAATACATCTTTAATACAGTCCTTGGAAAGGTGTAATGTTGTCAAAGAGGCCTTTGGTCAATGAAGAAAAATTTATGATTTCACTTGAATCTGTATAGTTCAGACACGCTCGGTCTAGGCTAGACTAGGGTACACGATTCACCTTTTAATTCATCATATTGGGTACTTCTAAATAGTTAAACAGTTGCGGACCAGACTGAGTAACGTTGAGATTGTTGTAGTACATTGGTAATACCCCATCTGTGGTATTTTATTTAAAAAAACTGAAACAAGAAGTCTTGGTGTCTGATGGTGAAGCATTCCATTACGTCAAATGTTGCATTTTGAAACATGAAAATCTGTTTTTCAATTGTGTTAAACAAGGCACGTTATTAACATTGATCTGTCAATTCGGGTACGTGCCACTGGAGTAATGAAAGAAGCTACTTGTATTACCACACTATCTTTTCAAAATGTGAAATAAACAATACGATTCCATCTGCCCAAAAATATTGTTCATTCTTTTTGCGTTAATTGCAGTTTATATTATTTTGTATATTTACAGGTGCGTTCTTGATTCCTTATGTACTCATGTTGTGTTTTGCTGGTTTGCCCCTCTTCTTTCTTGAGCTGGGATATGGCCAATATTGTAGTCTTGGGCCCATCACTGCCTGGCGATCAGTTCCGATGATGAAAGGTATATTTTCTTTATTCAATATTTCAACAATTAAAGTCTTAAAATAAAATTCAATTTACGACGCTGACATTGTTATTGCCCCACCCAATTTATGAAGTGTTTGATTCATAAAATTAGTAATTCTACACATTTTGTAATCTTGGGTATAAGCTGAATTATTTACTGGGGTTTCATGTCCAGTGTCAGTGTGCTTATACTAAAGAATGTGTCAGCATCATACTGACTGGGATTCCATGTTCAAGGTTAGTGGGCTTATACTAGGGTATATGTCCACATCACACACTGACTGGGATTCCATGTTCAAGGTTAGTGGGCTTATACTAGGGTATATGTCCACAACACACACTGACTGAAATTCCATGTTCAAGGTTAGTGGGCTTATACTAGGGTATATGTTCACATCACACTGACTGGGATTCCATGTCCAATGTTAGTGGGCTTATACTAGCATATATGTCTACATCACACAATGACTGGGATACCAACGTCAGTGCAGTATTTGTAGCAGAGCTGCCTACAAGTTCAAAGGGACTAACAATCAGAAATCTAAACAATGATTTGGTTAAAAATTTTGAATTAATAAATTTGCATTGTGTTAGCCACGTTCAGCCATAAAGGCAAATCATACAGAAAACAATACTACAAAAAGTAAGAAATTGTTATTGGTGGTTCTTAAATTGCTTTGTCATGCAAGCTATTTCAACAAATTGGTTGCACAAATACAACTTGTAATTGGCCACATGGAACTCCTCATACCAAAATGTAGCAATTGAAAAATGAGTTATTTATAGACTATGAAACTATGCATTATTATCTTTAACGTACAAAAAATTCAGTTTCATACGATATTTCCTTGCAAAGTTAGGATCAAAATTAGAATATTTAAAATTTAATTTCCGAGAAAAACTCATTTGAAAATGAGTATGAAAGTTACATTTTTAAACTCTTTTTTTTTAAATTGCCATGACAACAAGCAAATGATATATTAATGTTATAACAAAAAATAAGTTACAATGTTTCAAATTTGATTGTTTATGTTTCAGG
The DNA here is from genome assembly GCA_025631205.1 of Nesometra sesokonis. Classification (NCBI taxonomy): domain Eukaryota; kingdom Metazoa; phylum Echinodermata; class Crinoidea; order Comatulida; family Antedonidae; genus Nesometra; species Nesometra sesokonis. Next base: position 21,271 of record JAOTQE010145423.1, on the reverse strand, counting down.
AGTCGGATATGGTATGGTAACAGTTTCCTTCTTGGTATGCATATACTACAATGTTATCATTACATATACTATATATTACCTTTTCTCATCGTTCACCAAAACGCTACCATGGGTTGGTTGCGACAATGAATGGAATACTCCCCTCTGTAGTGAACACTTCACAAATTGTATAAAAGAAGGCGGTATTATCGACAAAGACAACATTTGTATTGCAATAACCAATATGACATCTGTGGAAAAAGCTTTATATAATCTGACTGAAGATGGTAATATAACTGCATATGTTGATCCTTTTAGAGACGAGCGAAATCTTCCAAGCGACGAGTTTTATAGGTAAGATTTAATTTACATTGTGATTTCCACCACATAATGTGTTGCATGGTTAAAAAATAATCAAGTTGTTGGGAAAATCCAATTGATACAATTTGTAGAGCAGTCAAGGTATGAGCATTGGAAGTTCCAATGTATGGAAACAGGATTGGTGAGAATATTTCTAACAAAGTAATTAAAAATAAGCAGACTACAAATCTGAGGAAAATGCATAGGACACTTCCCTGCATCGAAATTGACATAACAAAATAATAATTAAAAACAATTCCGAATTAATGATCAAAGGTGCAGATTGTATAACCAGAGAAATTATGAGAAAACTATGATAGAAGAGAGTTATTATATGGATTGTAACAAATCAGTTTTCAGTTAATTTTCAAATAACCAAGTGTGGGAGATTTTGGAATAGATACATCATTCGACAAAGGCAGAGAATGTCAATCACGGATGTTGACCCTCATGTCACATTGCAACTTTTAGTTAATTAAGGGTTTTTTGACGCTTTTAAATATAAAGTTCTCATTTGGAGATCTCACTGTACAATACCTAGAGAATGGCATTAATTTAATATAAGTGAGGGTATTATGGTACTGTACTTAACAAATGAATCGTGTTCATGCAGATAATAGTGAGGTTTCGCAGATTTACGAAATAGAAAACGGATACGTCATACATTCTTGTAACATTTGAATAGAACACCTTAAATATCTGTCACAGTTGGTCAGTATTCTCCGACGATTATTAACAATTCATGGGTAGAAAATTTGATATATTTTTGAACACATTTAGAAACTTTCAAAAATTGGAGTGTGAGGTATCCGTTTTCGTTTTTGTATTTCGTAAGTTTGCGAAACTTCACTATTGGCATCTGTAGGTAAGAATTTAATTAAATTGTTATAAATTTCAGGCATGAAGTCCTTCAGATTACTGATGATATCGGTGAACTTGGTGGTGTCAGATGGGAGCTTGCTCTGTGCCTTTTGTTGGCCTGGTTCATCGTTTTCTGTTGTCTAGCAAAAGGAGTCAAATCTTCAGGAAAGGTAGTTGAAATTTTTTTTTCTAAAATTACTTGATTTGTCACCAAATATTATATTGTAGCCAGCAGGCCTGGGCAAACTCACTTGGCCGACACCCGGGACAAGTGTTTTTTACAATCGGACAACTAACTTTATAGGACCCACTTGTCTGTGGACAAGTATTTTCAGCTTAAGCCTAGGCCCTGAAATCTACCTTTTGACAGTACGTTGTGGAATACCCCAAACTTTGATGTACTAGTGTATTTTATAAGTTTCTGGTATTGCGCAAAAGCGGAACAAGTAAATATCTAGGAAAATTTAAAATAAAAATAAAATTAGGTGGTGGTGGAAAATCTTTAGACGAATCGCACAACCAACGACCATTCAGGCACCACTAACACAAACAAGTAATTCAATTTGGGTTTGTACCCATTTGATTCAAATAGGAAGGATACTGTAGCTAAGCAATAGGACAGTGCAATTGTTAATTACTATTGTATTTTAACAGACAGTAGTGTCTTGTAACTATGTCCATTTAACAAAGTGGCATATTCTACTGGTATATCAGCAGTGTGGTAGATCTCAAGCACACTTGGGTTCAAGTCTTTGAAGAACCCTGCATATCTTTTGTGCTGCACCTCTAGTTACAAGCAAGGAGGATCAGTGAAATGATATACTTTGAAGGGAAGGGAATTGAAAGAAAAATACTACCAAGAAATGTCTGGAAAATCCGATTAAACTAAATTTATATGGAACATGCTTGAAAAAACGAAAGCCCATGCCCAGTTAATTAATGATGATAAATGATGCCGAACCGGGTGATTTGCATTTGTAAGTTAGACAGCTGTTAAAAATTGACTTCATGAAGTGGCTTCATGGCTGGACGGTTAAGTCTATTAGATCTATTCATGCAGTACGTATCCCAAGTTGCAGTTCAAGTGCTCAATCTGACAAATTCATAACATTTAATTATTTTCCCCTAAAAATGCCATTAATGTGGATTCCTTTTCATACTGATTTTGAATATCAAACTTAGTTTGCCAGAACATTTTTTTTTTCTTCAGATTTTAGACTCGTAAATTACACATGGGTAATTGAGTATGCTATATCTGTAAACAATGACAAAGTAGTTTACAAAATAAATTGGAAGATCTTTTCATACAACAATATTACAGATTAAACAAATTTAAAATAGGAACAAGTTTGGTTGCGGTGCTTTTATTGTAAAAAATATTTCTTGTACACTTAGGTCTGCGACCGGAATGGGTGCAAGAGCACTTCATGCTTGTTTCAAATAGAAAATTTAACTTGTCGGGTCCATTCAAAAACTGATGACTCACTGTAGTGTTTCAAGCAAAATATTTGCCAAATACAAACATGAATTTGATTGAGCTGTTTAAAAAAAGATCATGAGTTGATGAGTATTTAAAATGCATTGAAGAACAAAATTGAGGCATGACATGGCAAAACCACCAAGTTGTAGGAAAATTGAAAATTGAGTTTTTGTTAAAACCATATTACACTTCTTGTAAGCTTTAAAATGAGGGATCAATTATCAAAATCAGACATGTATAACTGAAGTTATTGAACAAAATATACAACAATTTCCTTTGTATTTGTTTATATTTCCTGTTGTTTATTGGCTTATTTCTCAATAACTTCCTGTGCGACAACTTGGTGGGTTTGCCATGACTAGCCACAATTATAATTGTTTATCAGGGGTGGATCCTGGATTATGATTTGGGGAGAGGGTCTTAATCCCAATTTTTGTTTCAACAAGCAGCATAGAAAACAAAATTAAGGCTAACATTTGAACTTATTAAAACATTAACCAAAGCTTTAAAATATTGAATTAGTAAAACATGTGATAGAAACTTGAGCAATTTAAAAAATAATTTACCATTTTCTCAAATATTATGTATATTATACATTGTTATCCCTGGTAAATTGTCAGTCATGGCTTTTGGGTTGGTTTTGCCCCTACCCCAAATATCTACATAACTATAGGCATCTATTCTCTGTAATACTAAAGAATAAAGGAGGGAAACAAATATGAGAATCAAATTTATATCAAAATTATTTTTAAATAAACAATTTTTATTGGTAAATAAAAGAAATTGTAATGTTTACTGGTACATTTGATTGCTAAGACCATACTGGGAAGAACACTGCTATGTAATGCATTCCCCATAACATAATTACCATAAGTAGTTGCCATATGTTGCCATTACATGCATCTGGTTGTGGTAATTTGTTTATTTAAAACGGCTTAATTATATTTGACAAAAGAGATTGATTTTATCACACAAATCAGATTATTTAATTTAAAATTCTACATGAAGGTAAAATAAAGCAGTCTTTAAAAATTAGTACTAAAACCCTGTGTGGGTGTGGTATGGGGAAAACATACACAGGATTATGTAGGTATGTGACCCTGTCTAGAGTAATACATACCAATTGTTAAAAGTTCACAAGGGGAATAGATTGACCCTGTCTGGGGTAATATGTACCTGTTGCAAAATGTCATAAGGGGACTATTACAGCAAGGTCATAAAATATACATAAAATAAAATTTCACAAAAAAAACTACATTGGTTTCAACTATCACTACATGTTACCATATGGGAAGAATAATTTTCTTTACCGAAATGCTATAGTTTAGGTTATTTGAAATATTGCACAGTTAATTCTTCCAAACTAAACCCTCAGAAAACAAGACTGCGTGCTAAACTGAACCTTGTATTTAAAGAGGTATTGTCACATTTTTTGAAAATGTCTTGCTAATTTTGAAATAAGATAGTTATGACAATGAAACTAGAAATTTTCAAAATGTCTACCCCTAATATTACATTACATGCTAAAAATTAGCCAAAAACATCAAAAAATTTGAGACTCTTCAATTTTGAGCATTTTTCAGTGTAAAAATGTAAAGTGTAAACAGTTAAATTTAAGGTAAATTTAATTAAATGTTAAGTACTCTGATATGATCAAGTTATTTTCATAATTAATGTTGATGTTATTTTATTTTCAAGTAACAATACATCACAAAATCATGAAATCTCTCGGAAGTAAACTGTCAAATGGGTGATTAGTTGTGGGAGGGTGGACATTACAATTATAATATTATAATTAAAATATTAATTTGGACATTGAATTTTTGTAATCAACAATATCATCTGTTCACTCGGTCATTTGTGAACTTCATTATGTATCTGGCCTTAATTTTAGGCTTTAGGCCATTTTTGGCCTTTGAAGTGTACAACTGGCATAAACCGGGCACATGAGGCCATTTTGTACAAATTGTGTCTTTAAGCATTATTGAGAATAAGGGGCACAGAGGCCAAAGTGGCTGTAATGATGATCCAATTTTTTTGAGAGGGCACCAGGGGTAAATGGCCTTGGTGCCTTGGTTAAATTCAAGCCTTGGTATATATTATCAGCCTAAATATGCCAGTGAAAATATATAGGTTTAGAAAGATGTCTTCTATCAAGAAAAAATTGCATGGCAAGCATTTAGAGCAGGTCATTTGATTAAATTTCAATAATAAATATACATGGTTGCATATTGTACTTCTTGTTTGGAAATTTAAACCATAGTATATATTTTGTTTGTTGTATCAAAATCAACTAAGGTAAAATAATAGTTTAGCAAATTAAAAAATCGTTAATTGCTTTGTGATTCTTGATGAAATGTTTGGATTTATAATTATATAACTGATGTTTCAAAATCGATTTTGTTAACTAAAACAAAAAATTGAGTAAATTACTTTAATATAATTACAATTACTGTTTTAATATTGTTTCAAAAACCAGTTTTGTTAACTAAAACAAAATATTAGTTTAGTGAATTACTGTTGGTATTAAAATGTAGTTTTGATTGTGGCCTCTATGGAAGTGCCATATGTTTTCCAAGGCTAAATTAGTTGAATTGGCCTCCATCCAGTTGCTAGTGCTTTCAGTGTACGACCTTTTGACCCTTGTCTTCCTCATAGTAGACTAATTGCTAACAGTTGTAGTTGTCTGCAAGCTATTATTCGTTGTTTCTTCGACCAATCACGTAGCTTCACCCTCGTGAACATCCAGTGGTTGTTAAAAGTCAATAGATGGCAGTATATATTTTTTATGATTTTGATTAAATCACCATATTTTAACAGATGGGTGAATTTGTATTCTTGTATGGTTCTGCTATTAGGGATTTTCACCATGCACTTCTCTATTACCCCACCCAACAAACTAATTTCATATTAACTAGAAGTGAACTTGAAGGATAATGATTCTAAAGAATTACTTTGTTTATACCCAAGTAAATTAAAGGGGCATTCTTTCCAAAACCCACCAAAAGTAAATCCCTTTTGAAATTTAGCTTTTTGTTATTTATAAAATAATAAACATTTTTAATGAACCTCTATACTTTAATTTTATTCTCAAGTAGAAAAAAGCAAACAATTTTTGGACTTGTTATTCACCTACTTTATTTTTAAGGATCCACCCAAAAAATAGAATTCTATACTTAATGTTTTGAAGAATGTAACATAAACATGGCAGATCAGTATTATGTTAATGAATTTGAATAAAAAATATTGAAATCTTTTGTTGACAACACAGAATTTTGGAAGGAATGGTTCTTTGATTTATTAGGAAACCTTGTCTTTGAATTCGCTATATAAATTCTAAATTATTGGATTCAATATTTTACCATTTTTTGTAATTTTTTTTTTTATAGGTAATGTATTTCACAGCCACGTTTCCATATCTTGTGCTCTTCATTCTCCTCATCCGCGGCCTCACGTTAGAAGGACATAAGGAAGGTATTAAGTTTTTCATCGAACCTCAATTTGAGCTGCTTAAAAATCCAAAAGTATGGAAGGATGCAGCAGTGCAAATATTCTACTCTCTGTCCGCGTCTTGGGGCGGACTTATAACGCTGTCTTCATTCAACAAGTTCAGCAACAACTGTCTTCGTGATGCTATGATTGTACCATTGTTGAATTGCCTTACCAGTATCTTTGCAGGATTCGTCATCTTCTCGATCCTTGGGTTTATGGCTCACAAGCTAGGAAAGCCAGTGGATCAAGTTGTTGATGAAAGTAAGTTTTATATCATCAGGCCTCGAATTTGGGCTTTTGCCAATTGTCTGGGCACCAGAAGCAACTGGCCTTGGTGCCTTGGTTAAATTTGAGCCCTGCATCATGTTTATGTTGGTAGTTATTTATCCAGTAGTGAACCGTTTAGTTTCAAATTACTAGACTTCTGGACTTGCTTTTTAAGGATTTTTTAAGAGTTTCGGCGAGAATCCGAGATTCTCCTAAAAGTCTTCTTAGGAGAGTCATTTTGGGTTCTCACAAAGTTTGTCTCAAAAATGTTATCCACATTGTTATGGTCTCTTCCATAGCTGATTTTTTGTACATGCACGAACATGCATATTTTTCTGATAGGGTGCTGTCATTTTGTTTGTATCTCATTGCTGTTAATAAATCTTGTTGATGAAACCCAGATTACACATACTAATTCTAACCAGTGTTGTTTTTTTTTGTCAATATTCAAATAATAAATTAAAAATGTATTAAAACAATATGGTAAGAAGAAAAATACAAGTGAACAAATGACAATAAATACATGCAAATTATTTTTGCGAGAGTCTAAACCGATTCCTGTGAATTTCTACAAAATTTTAACCGTGCTGTTTTGTTGATGACTACTGTTTCATGTCTGATCCTGGATGGATCATGAAGCCGAATGGTGACTATTCGGTGATTGGTTATTGACCCGTGACGGGGTGAAAGAAATTATTCAGATAGTGTACTTGCACGTTTGTCAGGATCTTGGCCTAGCAGCCACCTGCCTAAACTTCAAAGTTAAAATCCATGTAGGCTTACTTCTCTCACAAATATTTGCTAAATAATTTACTAAATTACAAGCAATTCTTGTATTAAATCTATGTTTATTACTTAGAAATTCTTCCAAATCAACAGTAGCCAGTAGTCAATTCGTGTGAAACCATTGTATATTGTACCGGGTACCCACATCTGGTTTCTCGAACAAACAACCATGGGTTATGGGGGGAGGAGGAGGTCATGTCAGTGGCTTAGCGGTTTGATATTACTTGCACTGTTCAATACAACATAATATTGAACCGGTTAAAACTGCATAATTGAATAATAATGTAATATATTGTATTCAACAGGTTTTGGACTTGCATTTATTGCCTACCCTGCTGCGGTAGCCAATCTGCCTATTTCACCTCTGTGGTCAGTTTTGTTCTTTATGATGTTGCTAACTCTTGGATTGGGAAGCGAGGTAAGAACTATTATAGGATTGTGTGAAAGAGGGAGATGACTGTTTCCAGTGGGATGTGTGTGTTACCGGTTTCAAATTTGACAAGCCAAAAAAAAACTGAATTTTTTATTGTGTATTTTTTACTATTTTCTATTATAATTGTCCGAAACTTCTCTGTATTTTGTCTTTGGTGGTAAATTTTAGAGGGGACGCATATAGTATAAGAGGCACATGTACTTTGATGATATTAGTGGAGTACATACCGAAAGTGACCCTCTCTAAATCTTCCCCCTGTATGCCTATGTTTACTAGTCAAAATCAAAATGCTTCCCTTTTGAAAGAACAGCTAGCGGCCTACCACCGGTTAAGAAGCCTACCAAACAAAAAATTATAGCCGAAAAGTATTCTAATGAATGTAATTTTGTCCTATTTATATAAAAGAAACTCATTTCTTATTTCTCATGCAGTTGCAATCATCCATCACCTTGTCTAGGCCTAGGGATTTTCTTTTCTCTATGGGTAGACCGAAGGCCTTTGCAACGCCAAACTTTGATTAGAATGAGTGATGCAATGGTAGCACGTGATTTTCTAATTGAATCAATCGTGACCATTTGCACCTGTATTATGGGTGCGAATGGTCACGTATGAATTGTTTTAACAGGCCTTATGGCTAAACTAAAATGAGTATGGGACGTCAATAAGCGCCTTGAAAGGAATCGAGCAATAAAAGTGAATAAGCCCGACCATAAGGCCTGTGAGACACGCTAGTTTGTAACCAATCTACAAAACTACTACAAAACATACAGTATGCTATAAGATGTAGAGTTACTTGGAAAATCTTAACATGATCATTATTGATGCATATTTTGGTTATTTTTTTCAAGATTGTTATTGTGCAGACCGTGATGACTGCTGTCATTGATGAATTCCCACAATATTTAAAGAAGAAGAAAGTGTGGGTAATTGGAGCAATCGCCATCATTGGCTACCTAATAGGACTACTCCTAGTCACAAGGGTAAGGACCACATCCTATGTATGAGATTTTAACGAAAAATTTTTGATACACGAGTGTTGTGTTAAACCATCTTATTGGGGGAAACCAAGGTATGCGATATTCTTTTTAAGATGAACTGCTGGTTGCAATGTGGGGACTTTATATCTAAGGATTTGTCTATGCAGGTAGCATATATGAAAATTCTTAATGGAAATGGAACATTTTTTCTCCCAAAGCTGTCCTCTGAATTTAGAGGTATACTTTTGTGTTTCCTCTACATCCAACAACGCAAACGCCAATTACAAGATGGACATAAAATATCATGCTTATAAACTGGACTCATTATGAGACTTAGGCAGTGGCATTGTTGTCATGAGAATAATCCTAGCATTTGGTCAGAATTGAACTCGGGACCTCGGGATTGGTAGGCAAGCAAGTCAGTCACCAAGCTACAGCGCCACTACTATTATGATTGAAAACTAAATTTCAAGAAATTCAAAATGCTCCATAGTAGCGGCTTTACAATAAACCATTTCATGGTTTCAACTGCGTTTCCAAGTAATAAAATGATGCGCGGCTCATATGGAAAGGAATATAATTGCCGCACACCGTTTTATTACTTAACCTTAATCTGCACATGCGCAGTTGAAACCATGAAATGGCTTATTTTACACTATTTACTAGGTATTAGCACTATGTAAATTATTGTAATTTTGTTGAGGCTAGCCATGGCAAAGCCACCAAGTTGTCGCACAGGAAGTTATTGAGAAATAAACAGGAAATATAAAAAGATAAAAAAGAAATTGTTTGATATTTTTCCCAATAACTTCAGTTGTATAAGTCCAATTGTGATAATGATAATGACTCCTCATTTTAAAGCTTATAAAAAGTATAATATGATTTTAACATTTATGTTTTAGGGAGGAAATTACTGGGTGATATTAATGGACAATTATGCAGCCGACTTTGCGCTTCTCATCTACGGACTTTGTGAATGTATAGGACTCGGATGGCTGTATGGCGTGAAGAGATTCATCAATGACATTCGTTCAATGATTGGTGATTCACTCGTTGACTTCCCCATGTTTATGTGGTGGCCAATCAACTGGACTGCACTTACCCCAGCTGTGTTGTCGGTAAGTCTGTTACCACCATTAAAACTATTCTAACCTTCAGGTTAGACCTAAAAACTGTTTTTAAGCCAGACCAACCAAATATTTCGCAAATTTTGTTAGATTATCCAGACAGATTAACATTGGTATCATGATTTTTTGATCTACGTTCATTGCCCGTTTTTTAAAGTTATACGCAAGTGTGTCCCCTAGACCCACAAAACTAAAATCATGTTTCATCTAGTTGTGTACAATACAACTAATAGCATCAATTGTATTTGTGGTGCGGTCAGTTAAGATGTTCTATCAAAGTGGAGGTTGTGTGTCTCGTCACAATACGGCATAACTCTGATTTTTTATTGTTGTACAATTGAGCATTCTGTTAAAAAAGTATAATACATACTCCAAGCAATGAGATACATGCCATCATGACAGGATTCAATTTTTCATCATTCAAATTATGTTTCACCAGGAATGAACATTCTGATTATCTAAAAATTTTCTCTTCCAAACTGTTTTGTCAAGATCTACAAATTACAATATTTTGTTAATTCCATGCAACATTTTGAGTTTACTGTATACCACTGATATGCCATTTTGTATCAATTTTTCCAAACATGGATGATTATCTTAATAATACCCTAAACACCCACTTCATCAATTTTGCCCCTCTATTTGGAAACATTTGGACATTATCAATATCCCTTCTCCACAACCAAAATTAGCCTAGCTTTCGATTTTCTGGACATGTCTCTGATTTTCTCTTAATCTCTATCTTTATCCTAATATTTCTTTGTCCATTTGTAAGAGGATATAATAGTGTTTTATAAATTGTATTGGTCATTTGTTATAGCATATATTGGCCCTTGATGGCACTTTAGCAATAAAATAATTATTTTATATGTTGGTTAAGTTTGCGTTTATAGTATTGTACTTTTATTTCCTGTATTGAAAAGTAATAAAACAAAAATTAAAAATGAGTATGATTAAATTTTGTTTGTCAACTCGTATTTATTCATTGATAAAACTAACAACATGGCATTAATATCATTTTGTTTTTCTTTGTAGTTTGTTCTGTTGTTTAACTGGATATCATGGGCCCCACCCACCGCTGGTGATTACGAGTTTCCACCATGGGCTCATGCCATTGGCTGGCTAATGATCTTCGCAACACTTTTCTGGATTCCGTTGTTCATATTCCTTGAATTCTTAAAAACAAAAGATAGTGGAGAAAGCTTAAGAGAGGTATGTTGAACGTTTTTTCTTTTTTAAAACCATAGTTTCTTATTAGGCACTCTATGCATGTTTTTATCTGCCACTTACAGGATGAGAAGTATGTCAAGACGTAGAATTGAGATTTGAGAAGTGGTGCTGTTATGTCTTGATAAAACACCGAACTCGGAAGGCAAGCATGTTAACCATCAAGCTACAATGCCACTGATGTACATAGTATATTACCTTGTATTAATTACTTAGTGTTTTTTTTTTACCCTAATTAGCGCTTTGAAATGATGAAAACGTCAAGACCCGAATGGGGGCCAGCCCTGAGAAGCAATCGTAAGCACGCTGTTGAGGTTCATAAGGCACATGGGACCATAATGGGAGGAGTGGTTGACATACGCAAGCAGATTGAATCAAATGGTTACACTCAGGTACAAGCTATCCCTCTGACTACTCAAGGAGAAAGTGTCTGATGACAGCACTCGAACGCTTGCGCTGTTTATCCCTTCACAAAAATATTAATCTACTCTTAAATCTGGAAGTGTGGTCATAATTTGGAAATCTGAAAAAGTTATAAAAAAAAAACCAAAAAAAGAAAAATAAGAACCTGTTCTAATTTCTCAGGGAGGATGTGCTGTATCAAGCAGTGAATACTTAGTTTATTTTTAAATACTCAATTTTGCCATAATATACATAAAACATTTTTGCCAGTGAATTTCTTTTGGTGATAACGATTCTTGTTTTACAAAACCAAAGCAGAAGCCCTGGAGACATTGATTTGTTAACTTGCGTTCGCTGCATGACTTGACGAAGTGATATAGCGCCGATATTTGGCTTATTGCAGCATAATATGCCAAATATCAGTGATTAAACACCAGTGGTTGGTCTTAAGTGACGGGTGTGTGTATGAAAAGTTAAACATCAAAAGTAGAGAGCAAAATTTCTTAAATGAAATGTTAAAATGTATTTTTCTGTGTTATGTAATAATTCCCCTACTGCCTGTTGTTTTGAAGACCCTAGATATTTAATTATCTTCCCAAATAATGTTCCGATGTGTTAGTCAATGATATTGTTTATCACTGATTAGTATGCTTAAAGAATCAATTGTTTTTTAGTCAAATTTTCCCCCAAAAAAATCCTAAGATGTGTAACAGTATTTAAAAAAAATAAAAAAATTAGCACCCTTGAGATTTATTTTTCCAAAACACAGGCAATTTAATATACATCTAAATATGTAGTTTGCAGTTATGTTTAATTATTATTTATTATGTACAAATGCGTGTACAAAAAACATGCTATTTGGGTAATACTGTAGATTTTCCTAGTGTCCTATAAATACATTTGGTATATAATAATAAAAATGTTATAAAAAGTGTTTGTATATTCCACATATGGTCATGCTATACTATATATGGTTTAGCGTTATCGTACATTATTCCATATATGGTTTAATTTTCCATATATGGTTTAGTTGTTGACTTGTAAAATATGTTATTACTCTTAATATCAAATTATGCTGCCCTTGCCAACTGCGATGAATTTCTAGTAAGTTAGGGAGGTGACAGTCATGAGATGATTTTTTAGTAAGCTAAGGTGGTAGATTATAAACAAGCAACTACAATGCAAATAATGAATATGTTGATGAAAGTCATCAATGAAAAAAAAGTATATATATATATCTTAAGAATGCTTGTATGACATGCGCCAAAAAAAATGTAAACATTTAACACAAAAAAATGTGGTTTAGTAAAATAATTACTATGTACAATTGTAGAGGAATGTGCCATTTTGCTTGTAACTAGATTATCTGTTTTCATATTCTTTTTGTTTCTGCTACCAATGTGTGGCAACCTATTTTTTTAGACTCACAGTCAACAATGCAACTGAATGTTAAAATATTAAAAAAACAGCTACAAAACTTTATTTATCAATCTGAAATTGTTAGTATAGAATGAAGGTGGGAGGTATTATTAATATGCTAAAAATGACCATATGTTTATATTGAAAAATAGTGCTTCATTGCATTAATTACCCAATAGGTTAATTGGTTGATTTGCCATTTAAAAATTATCAGCGTGTATATATTTTAAAATTCTAGTGGTATGGTATGTAGCATTCTTCCATAGATGTTGTAACACTACTTATATTGCTGTATGTCCTACGCTTTTGTCCTTGGAATATGCCCATATGGTCCTATTCAGAGTGACCTAATTAGTGAAGTTCTTAAAATACTGTAACTTGATGTATGCAGAGCTGTAGATGGCTAATTTTTATCCTTTTAGGTGTTTCAGTACTGGAGAGATGTACATTTTGTAAAGCTTTATGCTTCCATGGTAAATCTCTTGTGGCAACATAATTAATCTGATAAACTTAAACTTGTTTCTATGTATATAGATGACTATTGACTGGTGATTTGGGTGGGGTGGGAAGAAAAAATTAAATACTGGGTACAGAGGGGAGCTGGGAAATGGGTTGGGGTAGACCACACAGGGTGGGAGCAAATATGTAGGGTGGGATATTAGATGCAGGGTGGGAGGATAAATGCAGGGTTGGAGCTTAAACCCAGGGTGGGACTGTAAAGTCAGTGTAAGTGCAGGGTGGAAGCATATACACTAAGTGGGAAGGGTAGACGTAGGGTGGGAAGAGTAGACGCAGAGTGGGAAGGGTAAATGCAGGGTGTGAAGGGTAGATGCAGGGTGGGTAGTATGACGAGTGCAAGGGAGGGAGGAAAGGTGAAGTGAATATTCACAAAGTATATAAATGTATATATAGAGTAAGAATTTAAGACTGCATTAGAAGTAGGTTTTAAGTTGACATTAGCTATATTATTTTTTAAATCATTGACAGAGATATTTCATCCATCGAGCATTAATTTGGCCATGAATCACACTGTAAAAGATTTAGTTGCTCACTGAAAAGTATAAAAACTACTATGAGAATGTACAGCATATATAAGGCATGCAAAGTCTACCTCGTCCCGGTTCAAATTTAAATTTGACAACCGCATAAATAAATCTGTAACTTGCCAATAGGCAACGAAGTTGGCTATGGGCTAGTGGATTTTTTTTTTTGGAAATCTAAGTTTAAAATGGATTGCCTAGTGGTAATGATCAATTCTTCAGGCATTAGAGCACTATAGTTTGTGTCTAAAGAGGATGTATCCACATCAGATTTGATAATATTAAATTGTAAAGCAATTAAATTGTGATACATAATTTATATAATGTACTGGTGATCTTATTTGCAAACACTTTCTAAATCAAGTGATGTGTAAATTGAGGTTGATTAACATGTTAGCCGAGATTGAAGATGGGCTTTATTAATGCTCGTTGTGTGATTTATCTTAATATTTTACCTTTAATAGGTACCACCATAAACTGAGCAAGTTGAAGATGGTCCTAAATATGTTACTTTATATCTTCAGATGAATATAATTTCACCTGAAATATTTATTTGGGTTGTATGAAAATGTTTATCAAAAAAATATGACTTGCTCCCCCAAAAGGGTTGTTTATCAGGGTATATACAGAGTTTAAGGACAGTACTTTTAATTCAACTAGGCAGTAAAAATTTAAATTAATATTTGCATTAGAAAGTGCTAAAAATAGTTGTTTTATTCTAATGCAACTTATGACTCTAGTAGTATGTAAATATTTTCCTTTAAATAGTTAGACAAGAAGTGAATATTTCTCTATTTTAAAATTTCTTTTGAATCATTGCTATGCTGTCTTAGATAAGTTACGAAGTGATGATATATTTAGGCAAGACCTTCTATACTACCTTATTTCATGAACTTTTTTTGGACGATTAGCAAAGTAAGGATAAAATAAATCTGTTGTAGAGAGAAATATATATTTATTAACACACTATTTGCATTTTCAGTAAAATATACACATATCTTAGGTAGAATCAAGTAAATTTTCATTCAGAATATTTAAATTCATTAAAAAATATTTCCATTCAAATACCAATTTTTAGTGCGGGTGTGTGGGCGGTGTTCATGAAACAAGGTTTTTTAAGAAGTCTCGCACAAGGCATTTGATATATTATCATACAGTCATTTTGGTGTCAAATCTGTAAATAATAATATTGTATTCTTGTTGTGATTTAGTGTTTTAGTCGTAGACAAAGTAATAGTAATATTCAAATCGATCAGTACAGGTTTTTTTTCTGAAATTTACCATTTAAAAAATAACATTAAATGTTCAGTAACAATTGTATACTTCAATTTGAAAAAAAAAAACATTTGATGTTTAACAGTAATTATATACTTCATTTCAGTTGTGTATAGATTTTTTATTAGTTTTAAACAACTCTGAGCTAATTACTGCCTCTAAATTATTAACTATATGAACCAAAGTGAGTAACTTATTAACCAAAATAAAACATGCTGGTTACTAGGAATACTGTATAATTTTTCAATTATGGTAATTTATTCTTTTTTGACAAGAAAGTTCCTCTACTTTATTAATCTCTTACTATTTGTGGAAGCAGCTGGCGCAGTGGTGGCGTTTCGGACTTCCAACCACGAGGTCGGTGGTTCGAGACTCGTTCAGTCAACTGTTTGTGTTCCTAGGCAAGACACTTTATCCATATTGCCTCTCCACCCAGGAGTAAAAATGGGTTCCTGGAAGTACAAATACCATATGCGCTGATTACCGCTGCAACATTATGGAATGGATTGTATTCCATAGGTGTTTGTTCCAATGACTAGAGGTAATAATTGTGAAGCGCTTAGAGGCCTTGGCAATAAGTGCTATATAAATGTCACATTATTATTATTATTATTATTATTATTATTATTATTATTTGTGATGATCAGAACCATGTATTTACAGACAATTATTAGGGTAGTTTGATTTCACATAGCGAAGAAAACTCTCCTAATGCATTGTCATTTCACGGTTCATATCATCACAATTATAAACTCCTATTGGGGATCATGTCAAAATTATCCTGCTGCAGTTACTGCAGTAATTCATCTACAAGAGTATTAGTTCAGTTGCTGAAATATGATTAAAAACAACATGCCTGGTTAAGGGCTTGTGTGTCAATACAGTAGCCAAAGAAAACAATGGATTACTGCAATAATTGCAGCAGAGAATAGAAATAGGTTACTGCAGTAACTGCAGTAGACTTAATAGCAATAGAATACTGCAGTAACTGCAGTAGAATAATTTTGACATGGTTCCTTAATTAATTCACTCATACAAGAAGCCTGCTTCACCGCTTATACGATAAAATATTAGAGCATAACTGAATCCTCAACTCGTTTCTTTTGTCTATCTCTGACTAAACACGTACGCATGTACGATAGCCAAAATTATGATTGTAAAACAGATCAAAAACTCTTAATTTTGTATTGTATTATATGTATATATTTTTAAAATTCATCATGTACCCCATCAGTTCTTTTTGATTAGATTTTTAATGTCGAAAAATAATGAAGTTTGATGTTAGAATAGGTATTTTGCATGTTCTGATCAGGCTTATCATTGCTCAAAGCTAGTGTCATTTTTACTTCTGTTTCAATATATAAATTTAAAATTATTTTGTTTTCGTCATTGTTATCTATGGTGTTTAACTTTGTTCCAATATGGACAATCATTTGGTATCATTTTTATTTGCCTTTGCTTTTTTAAATGTAAATTATTTTGAAGGGGTACACGACTGAAATTCAATAAATAATTGAAATTTATTTGAAGCTGTTTGTTTCCGAGTTTATATTGTATTGTAGATAAGTTAACAGTGATTTTAAAATGAGCATTGTCAGGGTGTTGACTGGTCTGGAAGGGGATGGTATGCTAAACCAAGCCCAAAACCATGTATGATTTATTTTCAAGAAGAAAATATTAAATTAACCTACAAGTTGTTTTCTTGTCATCTAGTAGTACTATGGTTTACTCAACTCCAGACATGTTGGGACTGTGGTAAAACCTATGACTGTCACACTGCTATATTTAAAATTTTCAAGTTATTTATCACTTCTGATAACACACTTGATACAACTGAATTTCATATTGATATTGGTGGTGATTTTTTTTTTTAATGAAGTAACTGTTGTATAAAAATGTATTGTCTTGTGTGAGTGTAAAATTCCTGGTACATGGATGTAAATATCCTCTGGCTGTTGTTATGTTGACTCGCGTAACCCCGCATTTAACAGAGTTTAACTGGCGTTAGCTCTAATGGGAAATTTAATGTGTACCGTCAAGACTTGCTGATCCCTGTTTTTCAGTTGAGAAATTGAGCTGTTTGTCCCGTGTATAAGTCGGCTCATGTGCATGTTAAAGAACACAGTACAGTACACTCTTTGGAAAAATATAGGGGTTTCCTCACCGGCAACGAGTCTTTCAGACTTAATGGGCTATTCTTGGTGTGTATCACACCGAAATATTGCAAACCAAACATCCAATTACTGTATTCACCCCAGCCCTATACAACAATACTAATCATTTTGCGAGAATGCACAATAAATGAAATGGAAGAAAAGAATGAGAAACACGAGTAAGAAGCCTTGTGGTATGTTTTAAATGATGAGGCGGTATTTGTACTGAGAGCTGTATTTTGAGAAAATGTGATGGTGCTTATTTACCGTAGGTCACATTTTATTATTTATTAACTGTTATTAATGCATGAAACGTACTATATGTATATTGAAAGTTTGCATTTTGTGTTACAAAACCATGTTATAGGCATTCTTTATACTGTTTAGACAGAATATTTTAATTTTAAACTGGTTAATCTTCTGATAAAGGATGAAACCTTAATCACAGCTTTATTGGTGGAGTTAATAAATAATGTCACATTTGATCTCTTTTTTACAGTTAATTTGCAAAAGCTTCTTCAGTAGTAGGTTTTATTTGAGTGCTGTATTCAATTCAATAATATTTTACAAAAGATTGGTAGATACACACAAAAGGCATTGCTATATAAAATAATGTTTGCTATTCATAGTCACGCACTAACAACTTCTTTGTGTTAATTATAGGTAATCTGGAGATGTACGATTGAGTATGTCAAATGCATCTTTGGACATTATAGTGTCAAGATGTCTCAAGTTGGAGTTGAGCTTATTAGGTCCCTGTGTACCTTGTGGTCAGTCCACTGGACATTGATGATTCCACCTGTATTCTTGGTAAGTATAGTCCAATATAAAATAATAGAATTAGTGTAAGGCCCCATAAAAATAATTACTAGTTTATCACCATACCAACTGATGAGGGCGAGAGTTTTTTTTTTATTTTTTTGTAATTTTCAAGTTATTTATCACTTCTGATAACACACTTGATACAACTGAATTTCATATTGATATTGGTGGTGATGTTTGTTTTAATGAAGTGACTGTTGTTTTAAAATGTATTGTCTTGTGTGAGTGTAAAATTCTTGGTACATGGATGTAAATATCCTCTCTGTCTGGCAGATGTTATGTTGACTTTCGCATAACCCCAAATTTAACCAAGTTTAACTAGTGGTAGCTTTAATGTGTACCGTCAAGACTCGCTGATCCCCGTTTTTCGGTTGAGACATTAAGCTGTTTGTCCTGTGTATAAGTTGACTCATGTGCATGTTAAAGAACACGGTACTCTTTGTAAAAGAAGTAGCTGTTACATCACAAGAAAAATGTATTTTGGACTTAATGGGCTGTTCTTGGTGTATCACACTAAAATATTGCAAACCAAACATCCAGTTCTTGTATTCACCCCAGCCATATACAACAATACTAATCATTTTGAGAGAATGCACAATAAATGAAGTGGAGGAAACAGAATGAGAAACACGAGGAAGAAGCCTGGTGTTATGGTTTAAATGATGAGGCGGTATTTGTACTGAGAGCTGTATTTTGAGAAAGGTGATGGTGCTTATTTACCTAGGTCACATTTTATTATTTATTAATTGTTATTAATGCATGAAACATAAAATATTGAAAGTTTACATTTTGAAACCTTAATTACAGCTTTTTTACAGTTAATTTACCAAAGCTTCTTCAGTAATAGGTTTTATTTGAGTGCTGTATTCAATTCAATAATATTTTACAAAAGATTTGAAGAAACACCCAAAGGCATTGTTATATAAAATCCGTTTCTATGGTAACTATGCACCAAACAACTGCTTGGTATTAATTATAGGTAATCTGGAGATATGTAATTGAGTATGTCAGATACATCTTTGGACATTATAGTGTTAAGATGTCTCAAGTTAGAATTGAGCTTATTAGGTCCTTGTGTACCTTGTGGTCAGTCCACTGGACATTGATGATTCCACCTGTATTCTTGGTAAGTATAGTCCAATATAAATCATAGAATTAGTGCAAGGCCCAGGGGCGCAGCCAGGATGGAATGAAAGGCGGTCAGCAGTGGTGGCGGCAGGATTTGCCCGACGGGGCGATGGTCCCAACTCGGGAGGTCCGGGTGGGCGTGGTTGCCGGTTTGGTTTTGATGAGCAAAAAAAACATTTCCTCGTTTTTTTAGTGAAATAGATGTGCGAAGTTGAGTTTCAGTCTGCATTATTAACAATGGCTGGCTTACAATTCATGCTATACTATATTCTTCACATAACTTTTTTTACTAGAAATTTTTTTTTCTCTCAAAATTTTAGGGGGTCCTGACCCCCCCCCCTGGCTGCGCCCCTGAGGCCCCATAAAAAATAGAAATAATTACTAGTTTATCACCATACCAACTGATGAGGGGGGGGGAGGTTTTTTTTGTTGCCGACCCTTCAGTGTTGTAGTGATGTCACGGCCATATACAACAATACTCATAATTTTGCGAGAATGTACAATAAATGAAATAGAAGAAAAGAATGAGAAACATGAGTAAGAAGCCTGGTGTTATGGTTTAAATGAGGTGATATTTGTACTGAGAGCTGTATTTTGGGAAAGGTGATGGTGTTTATTTACCATAGGTCATATTTTATTATTTATTAATTGTTATTAATGCATGAAACATACAATATTGAAAGTTAGCATTTTGTGCTACAAAACTATGTTTATAGGCTTTATACTGTATTAGAGAGAACATTTTAAATTGGTTATTCTTCTAATAAAGGATGAAATATTAAGCTTCATTGGTGGAATTAAATAATTTTGCAGTTGCCCTCTATTTTTAGTTAATTTTTCATTTTTCCCTTGGTTATAGTCTTGAGTGCTTTATGCAATTCAATAAAGTTTTACAAAGGCCTTTGTGTATGTATATACACAAAAGGCATTGCTATGTAATACATTGTTTGCTATTTGTAGAATTTATTTTCAAAATGCTTCAACAACTTCCTTTTGTGTTAATTGTAGGTAATCTGGAGATATTTAATTGAGCTTGTCAGATACATCTTTGGACATTATAGTGTTAAGATGTCTCAAGCTGGAGTTGAGCTTATTAGGTCCCTGTGTACCTTCTGGTCAGTCCGCTGGACATTGATGATTCCACCTGTATTCTTGGTAAGTATAGTCCATTATAAAATCATAGAATTATTGTAAGGCCTCATAAAAATAATTACTAGTTTATCACCATACCAACTGATGAGGGGGGGGGGGGAGGTTTTTTTTTTGTAACCGACCGACAGCGAGTATTGGTCATTGTAGGCTTATTCCTAGTTGTGTACATTGTTGTGAGCTCGAGAATCGTTCATATTAATTTATGTAAAGAAAATCCAAAGCATTTCAAATGAATATAACAGAAAAAAAAGATCGTTTTAAATAGTAAAATGAGGAAAAAAATTCAGAATGCGCGCGTGGTAATAAACTAATATTTTTTTTATGGAGCCTAAACGGGTACTGTAAACATTCTTTAATGTGTTTTTCCAATTTTCATTGTCAAAAATTGAGCAAGATAGGGAATGTACACATTAATACAGGAAAGATATGGTCAATATTTTGTAAGTTTTACTTTTACTAATTGCTACATTCTCTTATAAACTATGGAGTCACGTTAAGCTCAAGATAAGTACAGTACTGAATTTAGAAACTAAACGGTCATAAATATTATTATTATTATTATTATTATATACCTGCCAACTTTTTTTTACTCCAATGCGTGAGACAAACCCTACCACCACTATCTGGGCCTACATCCTCTCCCATTTCATTCCAACGAGCAAAAAAAAAAAAAAAACGTCGTCTGACCATTTTTGTTGGGCCGTTTCTGCCCAAATTATCGCTGTTTTGGGGCGGTTTTTACCGTATTTTGCTCTATTTTATTTATTTATTTATTTGTCTATTTGCCTATCTATTTATTTATTTATTTATTTATTTATTTTTATTCTTTCTTTATACACTGCAGGCACTTTCAGTACTAGAGCACTGATTTTCAAAGTGGTACAGTACTAC
>JAOTQE010145401.1:0-11497 GCA_025631205.1 Nesometra sesokonis | reverse complement strand
TGTTGTATCATTGAGGGTGCGAACATTCCAAGTTCCGATTTTCATACATTTTACATTTTTTAATTTCATTTGTTTGATTCCGCATAATGTGGTTTCCCGACGACCGCGGCAGCAGTGCCCGGGGAAATTGTGTCCACGTTTTATAGGCCACCTTTTCTAGGCCCCTCCCCGGATTGGGGAGAGCAGTGTCCTCCCTGAATAGGGCTGCTCTGTCATCTGGGATGTTGCCGAGTCGCTGTAGGACACGGTAGGCAAAACGATCAGTGTCCCAGACCGCCAACGTGTAGAGTCATAGCTAACACCTTCCAGTGAAACCATCACCTGGCGCCGTTATCATTTGTCCATCGCCGCTGTGCTTTTCAAACTTTCTTTACCATGATCTAAATCAATTTTAACACACACAGACACTAATTACATTCAATACTACCTGTGCCTGGAATCATCCGTAACGCTGGCACTCATGCGTTGCCGGATCTTTAGGCTTGATCCTTCGCGCGACAGCGCACGACGAGTCGAGACGGCTGTCACAAAAGATTAAGCTGTAGGACATTTAAACTAGAAGAATGCCCTGTTCATCACCAAGCTTGATGTTTTCCATCTTCTTCTGAGATCAGTTGGTTTAGTACACAGAGCATTTACTCTCTGTGTGGATCTCTTATAGGGTTATTTTCCGCCGCCCTTACTCGGCGTTAGGTAGGTACTTGCACCCGTGGCTAGCTGGATGTCATGAAGAACGAGAATTGATCAATGACTATGGCCAGGTGCAAACAAAGTCAGCTTTCATCCGAACAACACCTACCCGATTCCTCCTTGTAGAGTACCAATTAAGGTTCACGAGTTCTATGTACCCGGGTTTTGTGATCAGAGTGGTCCTTCTCCTAGGTAGATTGCCAGCCAAGACTAACGAGTTCTACCTACCCGGGTTTGTTATCAGAGTGTCCTTCTCCTAGGTAGATTGCCAGCCAAGGCTAACGAGTTCTACCTACCCGGGTTTGTGATCAGAGTGTCCTTCTCCTAGGTAGATTACCAGCCAAGACTAACGAGTTCTACCTACCCGGGAACTAAATCACAATATACCACTAAATGGCAAGGGTAGGAACAGTAGATATTATGATATTGAGAAATATTTAAAAAAATATCTTGGCGTCCACCTTGAAATTACATATGGCGGCCATCTGACATAATTCATGATAACTGCATGATACTGACATTGAAAACACGAGTAAGTACCTTCAAATTCAAGTTGTATGTGCTGTAGATATGAAGGTATTGCCTAAAATGATATTTTGACGGTCATATTGGATTTCAAAATGTCAACCACAAAATGCTAATGTTTTCTGGGGTATTTTTTTTAATAAAATAATCCTTATACATCTAAGTTACTATGGAACGCCTTCTCTACCTTCAATTGGCAATTATGATTCAGTAATTAGCAATACCCATTCAGTAATTACCAATTACCGTTCAATAAGTACCAAACCTCATTCAGTGAAGGCAGAGGAGGCGTTCCATAAAATACTACATGATGTTTGGTAATTACTGAATGATGTTTGGTAAGTACTGAATCGTGTTTGGTAAGTACTGCATGATATTTGGTAATTACAGCATGATGTTTGGTAATTACTGAATGACGTTTGGTAATTACTGAATGGTGTTCGGAAATCACTGATTGATGTTTTGTAATCACTGAATGATGTTTGGCAATTACTGAATTGTTTTTTGTGTTTACTGAATAATGTATGATAATTACTGAATGATATTTGAAAAATTTGTTGATGGTGTTTGGTAATTACAGAATGATGTTTGGTAATTACCGAATGACGTTTGGTAAGTACTGCATGATGTTTGGTAATTATTTGAATGGTGCTTGGTAATTATTGAATGATGCTTGCCAATTACGGAATAATGTTTGGTAATTACTGCATGACCTTTGTAATTACTGAATGATGTTTGGTAATTAATGAATAATGTTTGGTAATTACTGAATGATGTTTGTTAATTACTGAATGATGTTCGGTAATTACTGAATGATGCTTGGTAATTACAGAATTATGTTTGGTAATTACTGAATGAGGTTTGATAATTACTGTATAATGTTTGGAAATTACTGAATGATGTTTGGTACTTACAGAATGGTAATTGGTAATTACTGAATGGTGATTGCTAATTACTGAATGATAATTGCTAACTGAAGGCAGAGGAGGCGTTCCATAAGTACCACTATGGAAAGTAACATACTTTCTTCTAGAAGTGAACGATTATTTTTCTTAGGCACTCTACTAAAAGAATCCTGGAAAAGTTTTGTATCCAAGGAAGTTTGCCAGTTATAGAGTTTGCTGTTTTCGTTCAAATGAATGAAAGTGAATTGCTAACTGGGAAGTTATAGGGATTAAGCAGTATGGACATTGTAACTCACAGCTATATGTACTCTTGGTATAAATATATTGACATTGACAGGGATTAGTAAGCAGTATGGAAACTGCCAAAGAACCCAATGACAATGAACAACTTAATTGAAGTTGATTGGAACTAATTATTAAAGGCGTTTAATTCTAAAAAAGTAGACACGTCATATTACTACTGACAATCGCTTACAAAAAGATCAGTAATTAATTCAGTATAATAACGTTCAAGCATCGTTCCTGATCTCGTATTCCATACTGTGCACTTTTTATATGGCCGAATTAAAATACAGTTAGGGCCTATCATAGTAATTACTTAGTTTATGGCTAACTTTTGTGTGGTCAGGTTTTCATTATTCTCATACATATTTAGGTACAGTATAGAATTGACCAGTGTAGCAATTCGGACAAACGCAAATATCTTTAACTATGTCTTTAATATCAGAGAATGCCGTGAATTTATTCACATACATACTTACGTATATTACAGAATTGACCAGTGTAGCAATTTGGACAAACGCAATTATAACTCGTACATGAACCAGATACCACTACGCACGCGCCACCATTTTCGCACCCATGATTATCACAGGCGTTTTCCTCTAGAAAAAAAAAATACATTTTTTGAAGCATGTGACCAACAACTACAGAAGCTTAAACAGACCTTCGAAGGATTCGAAGTGAAAATATCAGAAAAACGGATGAACAGAATGTGGCCTAATATGCAAACTTCCATGGCAACGAAATCACATTGAACTACTAAATGGCAAAGTGTAGAAACAGATATTAAGATATTAAGAAAATTCAAAAATATGTTGGCGGCCATCTTGAAATTCCAAGTGGCGGCCATCTGTCATAATTTCTGATAACTGCATAGTACTGGTATTGAAAACACAAGTAAATACCTTAAAATCAGAGTTGTATGGACTCTAGATATGACGATATTGCCTAAAATGATATAAATTGCGGCGGCTATTTTAGATTTTAAAATTTCGACCATTAAAGGGTAATGTTTTCTGGGGTCAATTTTTAACAATTGACCCCAGAAAACATCTGAGTATCACTGTGGAAAGTGACTCACTGCTATGTGGTCGTGTTTTTTCTTATTATTCTCATACATACTTACGTACAGTACAGAATTCACCAGTGTAGCAATTCGGACAAACGCAACTATATCTCGTACAAGAATCAGTTGCCGGGACGCACGCGCCACCATTTTGACACAAATGATTGTCACAGATGTTTTGCACCTCTGAAACAAACCACACGTTGAAATTAAAATACGTGACCAACAGCTTAAACAGACCTTCGATGAGTTCGAAGTGAAAATATCAGAAAAAACGGATAAACAGAATGTGGCCTAGTATGCAAACTTCCATGGCAACGAAATCACATTGAACTACTAAATGTTAAAGTGTAGAAACAGTAGATATTAAGATATTAGGAAAATTCAAAAATATGTTGGCGGCCATCTTGAAATTCCAAGTGGCGGCCATCTGTCATAATTTCTGATAACTGCATGGTACTGGTATTGAAAACACGAGTAAATACCTTAAAATCAGAGTTGTATGAACTCTAGATATGACGATATTGCCTAAAATAATATATTGCGGCGGCTATTTTGGATTTAAAAATTTCGACCATTAAAGGGTAATGTTTTCTGGGGTCAATTTTTAAGAATTGACCCTAGAAAACATCTGAGTATCACGATGGAAAGTGACTCACTGCTATGTGGTCGTGTTTTTTCTTACTATTATTCTCATACATACTTACGTACAGTACAGAATTCGCCAGTGTAGCAATTCGGACAAACGCAACTATATCTCGTACAAGAATCAGTTGTCGGGACGCACGCGCCACCATTTTGACACAAATGATTATCACAGGTGTTTTGCACCTCTGAAACAAAACACACGTTTGAAATTAAAACACGTAACCAACAACTACGGAGTATTAAACAGTAAAATATCGGATTAAAAGAAGAGGCAGGAAGTGGCCTATATGAAACAGCTATTCGGTTTAAGTTGTTTTTTTTTTGTTTTGTTTGTTTGTTTGGTTTTTTTTTTGCATTTCATTGGTCCCTGGATAATCCAGGGAAAAGTAACCAGGATTGTTAGATAAGAGTGTTCGTCGGGCTAACGGATCCAGACGTAGTTAAGTCAGGAGGGAGAGTGGTTTTATCTACTTCAGTGCGGCCATGGTGGTATGAGGTACACTACGAATATTTTAGAATATTACATTTCTAGGTGTTTGGAAATAGCACTCTTAAACATTAAAAAAATATAAAAAATCCTATTTAACGCAGTGTAGGAATGACTATGCCATAATTTGATAACAACACACCCATTTTAGATTTCATCCTGGTTGAGCCGAAATACAAACATTTTAGAACTTCGCAAATCTAGATGACCGGAAAAAAGCGCTCTGATAAATGCTTTGAAGGAGTGTCTCAATTTAACTCAACTGACATGACTGTGCTACCGTTTAAATGTAAAGATAAAAACCACACACATCTCGGTCCCATCATGGTTGGTGTCGAGATGGAATGACATCTAGACGGACGGACCTTCAATGTGTCACAATTTAACACAATTGAGGCATGATTTGGCAGTACCGTAGCCAGCATGAGGCTGGTGGCCTCGTCTGAAATTTTCAAAATTGTTATGGGGAACTCACCCCCTGACTTCTAATAGAGGGTTCTAGTCCGTGGAATCCTACCTGAACCCCAGACATCGCCTCGTCTGTTTTTTTAGCTCTGGCTACGGCCCTGTTTGGTAATATAAAAACGTAGTGGGCAATGGTCCGGTAGTGGAGGTTATCTCTGTAATGATAAAGTTGAGGTTAAGGTCGCCCTCTGTAGGGATGCTGACCATTGTGGAAATAACCACCACTACTGAAACTCATCACGATGGGTTGAAGTGAGAAAATTTATAGAATGAGGTATCTCTGGATTTTTATCTCTGGATTTTCAGAAATTACACTCTTTTCAATTTGGAATTAATGAGGGGTTTTTCATATGGGGTTGGGGTCGCTAGATATTTCCATAATTTTCTTATTGGTGAAGACATCTTTGTACAGATATTTGAAGTGCAATTGAAGTAGATTTTAAGAAGTTGAATACTAGAATTATTAACGACGGCTGGCATATAATTCATACAATACCATAATATATTTCTTCACATTAGGCTAATCAATATTTTAATAGAAAAATTTTTTTTTTTTTCTCAAAAGTTTAGGAAGCCGATATTTTTACCGTCATGGTTTAAGTGTGTCAACCTGCCTCGCCTTCTCTTAACAATGTTGACACAGCGTTTACGCGTCACTGTAAAGTATGCAGGTAACATTATAGGCCTACTTTAATTCCGCCCATGTTTCAATGAATATTATTGTAATATACCGTAACAATATTACTTTTAGTGTAATGCAACCTGCCCCGTCTTCCCCATGTCATTTAAACAATGAAAACACAGCGTTTACCCGCCACTTTAACTTGAGAATAGTATACACAGGCAACATTACTTTGGTTCCTCCCATGCTTCAATCAATAGTATTGTAATACAGTATTACAATATTATTTTAGTGATGCAACCGGCCTCGTCTTCACTAGCCATTTAAACAATAACACGTTTTAGCACCACTGGGAAAAGCGCAGGTAACATTTACTTTAGTTCTGCCAATGTTTCTAAATAGTATTGCAATATTGCAATAAGAGTTTAGTGATGCAACCTGCCCCATCTTCCCCTAGTCATTTAAACAATGATAACACACCGTTTACCCGTCACTGGGATGCGCAGGTAATATTGCAATAGTTCCCTTCATGTTTTATTTATTAATATTACCAATTTCTATATAAGCTGTGGCTTGTATCTCATTAGCTGAGGCGATTTCAGTTCTTTTTACATTAGCTGTTGCTTGTATCGCATTAGTTGTGAGGCAATTAGTTTTTCTACATTAGCTGATGACCTTTCTACATTAGCGGGGAGTTTTTTTATTATGCTTAGTTTTCTACATTAGCGGTTGTTTCGACATTATCTGTTTTCTACACTAGCGGTTGTAACAAAGCTCCCTTTTTTCCAAAAAGAATGTGAAATGTTAAAAAAAAAAAACAAAAAATAAAACGTCACTTTTCATGTTTTTGTCTATTTTTACACTGTTTTGTGGCCACTATAGAGGGATAATGGGGCGGTGAAGGAAGAGAGGTAGAAAGGGATGTCGGGAAATTTAGGCCTTGCCGCCTTAGTAACTCACCTGTCTCACACGTACAACGGAACCCGAGTGGACCACTTTCTCCCATTATTACACTGCAAGTTCCGCCGTTTAAACATTCGTTCAGATAACATGGATCATCTGTAATTATTGTAATTATTGTAAAGAACAATTATTTAAATTACCTCTTAAATAAAAAAATACTTTACTACCAAATTTAAAATATTCATGGCCGTAACCATCTATCTGGCAACCTGATATTTTTTTTCAAAAAACGGAAGGGAAGAGGAAAAAACAAGGGGGATTTTGTGGCTCGTGGGTAACTAAAAAAAGTCATAGCATTAACTCAGTAAAGTATGCAGGTAACATTATAGGCCTACTTTAATTCCGCCCATGTTTCAATGAATATTATTGTAATATACCGTAGCAATTAGTGTAATGCAACCGGCCCCGTCTTCCCCAATAGTTATTATAGATGTCTTCCCCAACAGTTATAGATGTCTTGTTACGACCATGATATTGTTTTATTATTACCTCCGCCAACAAGGTTTGCGAAGGTTATATTTTCAGTCGTGTTGTTGGGTGTGTTTGTGTGTTAGTTTGTGGGCGTGTTTGTGTGTTTGCTTGTTCGCATCAAACTATAAAAGGTAATTGATGAAATTTTCAGGCAAGCTCGCAAACTACACAGGAACAATTAATTACATTTTAAGTGAAGACCCGTGGTCGCATGCGCCCGTGGGAGCCTCCAGAAAACATACGGTATCAAGTGTATGATCTGAAGTTCGATTTACGCTACAGTGATTTTTCATAAAGGAAATATATTGTATCCTAGAAAGCAAGTCAAACAGAAGTTAGTGACGCTTACCGTATTCGCAATAGTAACCGGTAAAACCAGGATCACATTCGCAAAAGTAATGTGTTCCAGACGGAGTACATGCTCCTCTGTTCGTGCACAATTCCCTCGCACAACCTGCGAATGAAGGGAAACAAAAGGATTAATAATACATCGTCAGGAACACGATGAAAGCATCACAAAGACGTACAATATTTTACGCGAGCGTAAAAAGACGCAAAACGCACACATAATAGATTACACCTTTTCGTTGTTTCACTGACGATAAGGTTATCAATAAGCATCATTGAATAATTGATCGATCGATTGTTTATTCGATCGATCGATTAATAATTTGACTCAATTGATCATTTAATTGACTGACTGATTCTTTGGTTGGTTGGTTGGTTGGTTGGTTGGCGGGCGGATGGGTGGTCGGTCGGTTGGTCCATCGCTCACTCGCTCGATCGATTGATTTATTGACTCACCGACCGACCGTCTGATTGACTGATAGATTGGTTGAATGATTGATCTAATAACTGGTTGATTGATTGATTGATTGATTGATTGATTGATTGATTGGTCGATCGATCGATCGATCGATCGATTGATTGATTTATATGTATGTATGTATGTTTGTTTGTTTCCTTCTTTGCTTGCTTTCTTGCTTGTTAGTTTGTGTGTTTGATTAAATATTTGTTTATTTAAATCTTTATTTAATTACTGCTTGCTTGATTCATCTTCTGACCGACCGACTGATCGATAGATTGATCGATCGATTGGTTGATTAACGACAGACCGAACGAGCGATTGATTGACCATTACCATTACCACCTTTCTACTAAATAAAAAAAGCAACACAGGATCCCACAGTGTGAAAAGAAAGCGATTTTGATATTACATTTTCGTAGAATTTTAGTTATTTTTTTAAAGGTGTGCTAAAGAAAAACACGGATATTTCGCCTCATTTGCTTGATAGTAGTCAAATTTATCATTGTTTACAGTTCAATGATTGTATCTAAAAGTTTCGAAAATAAGTTAACGAAACATGGGGACTACATTCTTTCTAAGTGGTGTTTTTATTATCACTCTGTTGTTATCAAAGTGTTATTATAATTATTACCCATCGATATTTGAACAAGACGCATACTTTAGCACACCGATTCACAGAACCACTTGGTTTCGATATTAACGTTTTTGAAAGAGAATGTAGAAATTCAAAATAAGGCGTTCTCACGAAAGGTAGTACTAGCAGCCAAACTACAGTGCGGCCTACTTCCGGGATATCGGCAATGATATTATATAAAAATGCATTCCGACAATCATCAACAAACCATGTAATAGTATACTTTAACAACTATATATATATAAGATTCACACACATGCCAGCTTCTAACTCATCCCTGAAATCATAATAATAATTTCGTATCTATTGATATCTAAGTGATTGTATTCTTGGGTATTTTGTACTTTTATACAATTTTGTTGAGCGTGAAATAACTTAGCTTACTTACGTATCTGTATAACATTCCAAAATTAGACTAAAACAAGTACTCATATCTTGGCGACCTCAGGCACTGTGTAATCCCTCTAAATTAGGTAACCATTATGAAGGAAAGTGCATTATTTTATTAGTAAAACATGATACAAGACACCCAGTAGACCCAAACGGCTCGCTTGTACTATAGAAACCCCAGTACATCCTTCGAGACAAGTAGGGGTTGCAGGCGCGGATCCAGACCTTCGCACCGTTCGCCATTGCCAAGGTCAGACGACCTCAGACCTGGTACCCCACCACAGGGACCCTAAGCGACTTCCGGACCACAGCTTCTTCACATGGGTTTTGCAAAGGTCACAGTACATGTCTAGATCCGCCCATGGGTTGTACCGGTGTACTGGTCCATACACGACTCCTGTCGTGGACAGACAGATGTACGCTAATGTAGTAGCTGCAACGGGCATGACGTGATCATTGGGGAAGAAGCAATAGAGTGTGCAACATTTAGTCCCCCTCTACGCATTTGATTAATTTCGAATTGGCGAAATTGAATTATCTGTTCATTGTTATTGTCTTATAAATAGGCTATCTTATGTGTCAGTTTATTTGCTTTGAAATTTCTTTCAATTCATTATTTTCTTCTAAAACCAAATTCGTTGTTGAGCGATAATTATGGAGGTTTCGAAATACGATATACGAAATACGATAACGAAAACAGATACGTCACACTTGATTGGTTTAAAGTTGCTAAACGTGTTGTTAAAAACTGTACATATATCCAACTTTCAACCTTCGAATCGTTGATGATTGTCATAAAATACTGACTAACTGTGGCAGATATTCAAAGTGTTCAGTTCAAACGATACAAAATTTACCGTATCCGTTTTCGTTTTCGTATTTCGTAAGTTGCGAAATCTCACTATTAACCGATTGGGCAAAAGGTTTGACTTGTAACCTGCAATAAATTTAAGCGCAGGTTCTAATCTCCAACATAATCAGGCGTGGATCCAGGATCCAGCAAAGGGGGAGGGGCGCCCTTTTTCAAGTCCGGGTAGGCATGGTTATTCTGACGAGCAAGCATTTAAAAAAAATCTTTTTTTTAGAATTCTGAACCCGGCGCTTCTATTATAAGGGAGGGGGAGAGAAACTATGTTTTGACGATAATAGGGAGCACGCGCCGTCTGCGCCCCCACCCCCTCCAATCCGCCCCTGAGAATACAAACGTATCATTTAAAACATTCAATCGCCCTTTATCCTTTTCGACTGTGTTCGATGTTTGCTTTTAAATCCAGTAGTAGATTTGGTAAATCAGCTGACTTGTAACTATAATTATTATTCAAGCCTACGTTCGAATTCCTTTTCAGGAATATACAAAATACGGTTTGAAAACAACCAAGCGCCCTCAAACTTTTCCGACCATCACCAAAAGAGATCTATTCGTCTAGTCGGATCTAAAAAAAACTCAATTTAGCTTAGTAGATATCGAAAAATGTAGAGCTAACTTTTAGGTCCAATTTGTTTTTAATTCCATGGCTAATTCACCAACGCTACCGAATATTCATGCTGGAAATAAGGTCTAGCAATATTGTAATTGATCACCGCCTGCATAAATTGAATTGACTTATAAATGCATAATTTAATCCAAGAAATACGGTATACGCTTTATAATGAATCCTAATTGCCTTTTGAGAAAAATGGAAATAAGCCTTTTAATAAAAATAAATGGGAGATTTATCTATAATTTTTATTGGCCATTAATTATAATGACATGGTGCATTTTATATATATCAAAATATCAGGTGTATTATTATTCGAACTGTTGTAGTGTATTTTAGGGAATCCAGCAAAATTAATCACAATACTTTAACATAAACAAGTATTCTGATCTCGATGATTTCCGGCTCTGTGCATCCTAAATGATTTTTTATTCTTGTTTTGTTAAACCCAAACTTGTTGTCGGCCGATCTTTTATATTTTTTAAACAAGTTTCTGACTTTTCCACATTTTTTCTAAAACTCTGTTCTGTTGTCGAGCGCTTGTTGGCTGAGTAGGTAAATCTTTGATTTGTAACGTCCAATTACATTCACGTAGATGTTCGTCCGTTGTGGGCTACACATTTTTTATATCAGTCCTCGACTGTTCGTTATCTACTTATAAAACGCTCTTGTATTGTGGAGGGTCCGTTGGTTGAGCGGGTTGGTACGCTTGGTTTATAACCTTAAATGAAATAAGCGCGTCGTTTCAAATCCCGTTCGAGACTATAAAACATGTTTTATAAACCGAGGAGCATCACCAAAAAAGATTACATTAATTAATCAGAGTGTCCGTGAACCTTTCAGGTCTTACCACCAGATGAAGACCCATTATTGGACCAGACAGGTACTTATAGAGTAGGAGCTAAAAATAGACGCGTCCAAGTCAGGGGAGGATTTAAGAGGGGGCGGGGGGTTAACAGGCTTAAGCCCATCGACCCGAATTATTTTTTTGTATTTAAATAACGGCAATGTAACCTAAAATGAGATTTTTTTTGCTCGTCAAAACCAAATCGGGATTTAAGCG
>JAOTQE010145390.1:0-11498 GCA_025631205.1 Nesometra sesokonis | reverse complement strand
AAGTACAATTATTTTTCATTCATTTTGCATTTTGTCTACGTCATTATAGTGTACACGTGAATTTAACTAAAAGTAACAGCGGATCAGCTAACTCGTCAAAGTGACGAGTTCAATTCTAGTTAGTTTTTTTAATGTCATTATATTTTGTGATGTTGAATTGTGTTCATATTATTTAATTTATTTCACATTTTAGTCCCATGGTATGAAGAAAATATTTTTTTTTATATATTCAGTATTTTGTTTCTGATTATCTTTTGTCAATGTGACATGTGTTATTGCATTCATTGGATCTGTTTTTATGATAAATTGCTGTTGGTGTTATAATGTTATTTTATACTATTTAATATATACATGCAGTTTCTTGAATCTTAAATAACACTGGTTGTCTTTTGAGCTGGATTAGTAGGTCATTAATGACCATTTTACTAAGCTTTTTAGCTTTAATCACACCTCCTGTGGAAATTGTTTTAAGCTGCTACAGTACCTCCCAGTCTACAAAACAATGACTAATATCATCATCATCTCGGTCTTTCTCTACATTATAGGGTTAGGGTATTTTCTGCTTCAAAATAAAAGATTATTTAAAGACCTAATGACACATACTTAAAATAAAATGGTTTATATTGTAATTTGTAAAACATTGTTTTTCACAATATTTTAATTCTGTTATCAATGTTCTTTCTGTTTTGGTGATTGTTTTAATTAAAAGTAAAAACCAATAACTTTACTTAAAAAGGCCAACAGGTCAAATCAATTGGCTTCTTATTGAGTAAGAAGAATTGATCTTTGGGAACAGAAAACATGGTACTGTAATTCCATTATCACATGTGTTGTTTCTGTTTTAATGTTGTTTTAATTCAAAATAAAAACCAATGGCATTAATTACTTTAAAAAATGCTGAGACATTAAATTATATTGACTTCTTATGAAGTAAGAAGTGACCAGTGGCATGTTCACTGTTCGCACATGATACCACTCTTTCTTCATTTAGTGGTTTTTACACAATTTAGAAGGATGGTAGAACTGTGAGCTAGAAGTCTGCAAGATATAATTTTTTGAAGTTATATAAAATATTATACAAAATATTATACAAAATATTTTTATAGAGGTATAGACATCAACATTTGTTGAGTCGTGTGTCGTCATCGACTATCAGGTCGCTTTGTTGCGTTGATGTGAGTGGCCCTTTAATGTAAATCAGTATTGTAGTTAAACTATCATATTTTTGTGTCATAATACAGGTGTTCCAATAGGCGGTATAGGCTGTGGTGCAATAAATCGGGGCTGGAAGGGTGACTTTTGTCGTTGGAGCCTTACCCCCGGAATCTACAGTTATGATATTGTAGAAGCTGATCAGGTAAACTGCCTATTTATTATTCTTTAATTTTAATATTTTGGGGCAGATGCAATACACCATGGTGGTATCAAATTTTGACATGTTGACCAAGGTGCCCCTTTTTCAATTGTATTCACCCCAAGATATGTTATATTAGATTTAACTTAAAATAGTAATAAAATGTGTCGTGTTTTTGTTTTTGTATAGCTTTTTTGTTTATGAAAGCTTTGATATTTGGTTTGTTATTTTTATTTGTGGTTCAATAATACTGAGCAAATACAGCGTATATGCAAATTTGATCTGAGGAGATAGGATTTACTGTGTGAGTGAGCTGATGAAAAAAAACAATGATATTGGATAAACATATAACAAAATATCAAATTGATTCTATTAACAAAATATCAGCTGTATAAGTCCAATGAATATAAGTTATCAAGAAAATTCTTAATTTTTAAAATAACCAAGGAGGTACAGTAAAATTTGTACACCTAAAGCCTTAAGGTGGTGCAGTACACTGGATGTGTGGCTATGCCATCGCAAGCAGCGCTACTGTAGCTACATAACCACCAATACATTAGGTAAAATCTTCCTTAACAATTTTTTAAATCTTTTATTGATTTATTGCACATGTTTCCTTGATAATTTGACTCTCCAGTAGCATATTATTTCAATTAATAATTGGCAGAAAATCCTGTACATTTGAAGGGTTTGAAAGTCTTTATGGCTGGTATTCTCAAAAGTTAGTCCAGGACTAACTCTAGAACAGTACTAGTTGATCCTGGACTATCCATAAACCTGGTTCCTCGGTAGACAAAATTTAGAATGCTTTCGTCCAGGGTTTATAACTGGATAAATGTTAGAAACTTTCAAGAATACCATAGTCAATTAGTCCTAGATTAAATCTGAATTTAGTCCTGGACTAAAGTTAGTCCGCTTTCGAGAATACCAGCCTATTACTCTATATATGCTGATCTACTTTTATTATGAATTTAATAGTTTTTGATCCAAAAAATCCAAGATTGTAAAAAATGGAGTTATTTGCTAGTTTAGATACAGCGAACAGACGTATGATCATAATAAAAGTGATGTGATAATATGACAGTCTTGGGCAGCTTGATGATTTTATTTGGACCATGAAAAAGTGAATTTATTCACAATGAATAATTTTCAATCAATTTTATATTACTAAATATATCAATTTTAAAACAGTTTACAGTGTGCATAAGGCAAGATGGTAAAACAGTTTACCAACAAGTGCTGTCCCCTGGCAAACCTGCAGGTAAGGTTTTAGACCACTGGACATGGAATTTCCCTGGAGGAGATGCTACCTATCTCGGCCTATATCCACGAGCTTGGACCACGTATAGAATTCCGGAGTTTCAGGTCACGTTAATTTGCAGGCAAATTTCACCGATCTTTCCAAATGACTATAAGGTAATTGATTTTCAATGATTCAAAATTTTAATTTATTTAATTTACATTTTTTGTTAATTTGTTGGTTCTGGTAAAATATGGAATTAATTTACTCAAAGTTTATGAATCCTGATAATAAAAGAAACATAAGTTTTAAGTAGATCAAACAAACTTTTATGATTCCCAGGCACAGAATTTTTAAAAAGTTTGGTTGATTGGTCACTTGTGTATTTTCAAAACTCAACCTTTTTATTAATTTTTTTATATGATTAAATTTATGGATAACTTATAATTAATTTTAAATTATTTTATATATTTCTTTAAATTTTCTGAATAATTTTGTGTATTTTTGACCAAAAAATGGGAAATATGAAAACGAAAACAAAAGAGTGACCATAAAAGTTTGCGATTTTGGGTCGGGCGGGCTTGGGCAAACCTGTTTTTTTTTTAGGCTTAATTATTCAATTTATTTGTATTGACAGGATACCACAATCCCAGCTGGTGTGTTCGTCTGGGAGATACATAATGACTCGGAAAAAGTTCTAGACATCAACATTATGTTTACATTTCAAAATGGAACAGGCCAATCCAGTGATAAACAAGGTGGTAGATGGAACGAACCATTCTTAACAGAGGAGACATCAGAAGCTTCCACTACTCTAGCAGGGGTGCTACTTCACAATGCTCATCCTACGATGGGATGTACCATGGCTATCTCCGCTGCATGTAAAGTAAGCATTACTCCCTTATTTTGCTGGTTTTGTGTGTACATTTATAAATAGAGGGTGCTTTCTTTCTATAATTTTGTGTTAAATCAGCTGAAAGGGTCCAACTATAAAGTTTATTTATTTGTACTCCCTCATTGGTAATGTATTCCAAACCAATTTCTCACTAGCTACACTTTAGTTTTATTTAAATTAGAATGAATAACTCTGCAAAATAACTACAATAAAATAATACAAATTCACTGTGTCAGATTTCTAAAATGATTCATAATTAATTAATAATTTACAATATCAATTTTTATTTACTCGGTTTAGTGCAATTTAATTCAGTGCAAATTGTAGTTCGCGTAGCGTTCATGCTCCAGTGATTGCGTTACGAACTTGTTTATGCCAGGGATCGCTTTTCCCCAAACAGAGTTGGACTATTCCATTATATCATCAGTTAAATCATATCAATAAATTCAATAAAAAAGTATACATAAAAAAAAAAAATTAAAAACCCTATTAAACACCTTAATGTCAGAGTGGTGCATCAACAAGAACAAAAATACCATTTCTTAAAGATATATTTCACCTGAAAAATGACAAAAACTTGATTTTGAAAATGACTTGCTTATTTTGAAGAAATATATAAATTATCATCATTCCACCCAAAATTAGAATATTAAAACACTATTTACCCCTATTTTGCAAATAATGCTTAAAATTAGCAAAAATCCATAAAAAGGCTGGAAGCCTCTAAATTTTGATATTTTTTCAGTGTAAAAATCTTAGTAAACAGTTTTTAAATACAGTAATTTCTGTTCTCAAGTTCATAACTTTGATGTTACTTTAATATGAGAAAGTTAATTTCAAAATTAATGATTATGACTTTTTGGTCATTTTTGAGTGACAATACATCTTTAAAAACACCTGCAAAGGTAATAAAATTCATAGCACACTTAGTAGTTCTTAGCTTTAAGAAGTGATGAAGTTCATTTTAAATCTAGTCAAGTTTTTTTTCTTATTTACAAATTTAACTGTATATTTTTCACTAATTAAACTCTGTATATAGTTAACTCATTCCAAAACTGACCCTTCAAAAAAATGTCACATAAAACCAGACCTTTTTTTAAAGTCTAAAATTATGAAACCAATAAAAATAGTGTTAAACTTGACTCTTTCTTAACTGAACTGTCCAGAAATTTGACAAAATGGACAGCCCAAATTGTGTTTTGGCGAAGTTGACTGAAAGTAATTAAAAAAATTAAAAAAAACACAAATTTATGAATCAACATTTTTCAATGGTTGTACCATCTACAGTACCATCACTTTCATGTCAAAAAAATAACTTTACAAAACACTTGCTAAGGTATAAAGCATGACAAAGGATAAGGTGATGTAGTTTGGGCCAATCAGAAAATAGATAGAATCAGGCTACCAGCTATCATATCATGAACAAAATACCTAAGATTAACAAACTATTTTTCCTACCTACAGCTAACAGAGTAATAAGCTAATAAGCGACCATGTACAGTACTCCTAAGGTTTTGGTCCGATGATACTGAAAATTTACACAAATGAATACATTGTCTATAAAAGTACACACCCGATTTTTTTTTATCAGGTCTCGTTCACCTGCTGTGATCTCTTAAACTTGGGAATAAATTACGGTTCTTTTCTACTATAGCAACCTCTATTGGCCAATTTTAACCAAAACTTAGGACACGCTAAGTTTAAGATCATTCAAATGACCACCAAATTTCATAGATATAGCTCAACACTAATTGGTAGAAAAACTACAGTCGGACAACAGACAGACAAACAGACACAAGAAATAAGTACAGATAGGCGCTCTGTACATTATGTCCCAAAGCTTTCTCAAAATCATCCACCTGGGAACCAGAACATACTAAGCTAGACCAATAATAATCAGTTGTTAAAGTACCTGATTCCAGGGGTCTTGAGTTCCAATCTGACCAAACACCTTTTTTTTTTTAAACAATCTAACAGTGCCACTCCCTAATGCCGCATTCGCACCGGATTTAAAAAGAGGAATGTTTTACCAAGACCTTTGTTAACATTTCATAGGTTAAATCTTGCTGTTGTTTGCACTTAGATTATTTTTTATAGTTAGTTTTACCATAAGGTATGGTAAAATTTGTAAAATGTTATTTAAGGTTACAACTCATGTATGCCCAATTGACCAATGAAGGCCATTCTGTAATATGACTGGGGTAAGTTTACCCATGCCGCACTTTTTTTAAGTCATCTCCCACCCTCCTGAGAAAATACATTTTTCTCCTGAAATTTTAAGTCACCCAAATAATATTCAGAGTGGGTGCCTAGGAGCAAAATTGGTTGTCCCTTCAAAAAATACCTGGTCTGCTCATTGTTTAATACAATTTATATACAATAATATAGATATTTTTACATATTGTTATGTACTTTTTCTATGTTCTGATTTTTATTGTGACGCATCGCACATTTGCATTCATGCAAACTTGATTGACAAAGCAGCCTCTCCTGATTTTTTCACTTCTCAAACTAGGGACCTCTGAAACATAAAAAAAGTCAAATTCCTGAATCAACATGTTTTAATGAAATTGTACAATTACCATTACAAAACACTTGCTTAGCTATAGCATGACAAATGAATATGGTGATGTAGTTTGATCCAATCAGAAAAGAGATAGAATCAGGCTACCAGCAAGGTATGATATCATGAACAAAATACCTAAGATTAACAAACTATTTTTCCTACCTACCAACTAACAGAGTTATAAGCTAGTAAGCTAGTTCGTTTTACCATAAGCTATGGCCAAATTGACCAATGAAGGTCATTCTGTAATATAACTCGGAAAGTTTACCCGAGTCACGCTGTCCACATTGGACTTTTCAGGCCAGTTAAACTTACTCCGTATGTTTTCCTGAGCAGATTTTACTCCAGAAAATGAATAAATAAAGTTAAAGAAGCATTCTAGGAATATATTGAACATCAAGGATCCGGTGTAAATTTTGATTTTATTAGTCATGCTTATAATTACATATTTACAAGATTTTCATGTATAAATTATTGTTTATTATCCATTGTTTATTTTAACTGTATGGACTGCCCAATGAAAAGCAGTGCTACTGAGCTACGTTCTTTAAAGGGCAACTCCAGGATAAAATTGTTATTAATAAATCTGTAGAACAATTATTTGTGACCTAACTCACAAAATTTCACATTTCGACAAAGGGACAATGCCGAAAAATGTGTTGAAAAGTGAGTCCAAAATAAAAAGCGGGTCTACTACTCAAATTACACAGTGTAAAAGAATAGGAAAATTAGAGATTTTGAAAGGATTTTGCTTGAAAACCAAACTAACATTACAAATATAACTTGCATAATTGAAAAGATCAGTCATATTCACATTAGAACAAGTAATTTTTAATATGAATTTTGATATGGTTTTAAAGCACAACCCTGTCAAAATTCGTAATTTTCCTATCTTTTAGCATTGTGTAATATTAGTAATAGACCCACTTTTTGATTTGGTGCCTATTCTGAAAGTGTTTTTATTTATGATATCATTGTCCAAATGTTGTGGAATTTTGTCTGTAAGGTAAGAACTAATTGTTCTATAGATGTATCCATAGAAATTTGAAACCTGGAGTTTCCTTTTAAAGAAAAGCAAAAATAACCAATGACCATTTTATAAACCAAACAGTACACAAAACCAAAGCAAAAAGTCGGTCCAAATGCTGGTTGAGTTTTGGAGGTTTTACTACCATAGCATAGTTTTTTTTATACAGTGATATAGTGTTTTATGAATGACCAGATAAGACAATGATAGACTGATCCAGTTGTATTATAAAAACCTGTGATAATATTGATTTCCACTGCCTCTGGCCTTCAGGCCTTGCTTGTCTACCATTGATTCTTGAATAATGATAACACTTTGAACATAAATGTTCAATGAATTATTGATCCCTTAGTTGGTGCGATTTACGTAATATTTTCCGGTCATTTTTTTCAGTTTCACAGACAGTTTTGTTTCACTAGAGTCCATTTTTAGTGACATGTGAAGATTATCTTCCTGCAATTACAGTATATTATTCACAACTGTAAGAGAATTGCTGAATATAATATTATGTT
The DNA here is from genome assembly GCA_025631205.1 of Nesometra sesokonis. Classification (NCBI taxonomy): domain Eukaryota; kingdom Metazoa; phylum Echinodermata; class Crinoidea; order Comatulida; family Antedonidae; genus Nesometra; species Nesometra sesokonis. The sequence goes on along the minus strand of JAOTQE010145390.1, from coordinate 3,904 downwards.
GAGTTGTGGCCTATGTATCAATGAAGTTAACAGAGGAAAAAATTAGAGCACTGGATTACTGGAGTAACTGCAATAGACAAATTTTGACAAGGTCCCTTTACATTGGTTTAATGATTATGTGACTTTTAAAAAGTGTCATGGAAAAATTATCCTACTGCAGTTACTACAGTAATCTATTGGTATTTAATATACTGCAATTACTGCAGTAATTCAATGTTATTTTGTTTTCTTTGATGACTGCATTGACCCACAAGGTCTCATCTCAACATATTGTTTTCAGTCATTCTCTTTCAGGTACTATACTAATACTGTTATAACTGAATGGCTATGTTCAGACTCAACGATTAAGCAGAGCATAATGTACGCTGTGTACCATTATCTGTGTCTGAACTAGCCGGCGATTAGCGTAAGTCCCTAATCCGGAGCTTAACTTGTTCTCCCTGCAAACCCCGGTTTAGCGTAAGCTACAGAGCTACGCCTCGTGCACCTGAATGGTTTTGTCCTTGTGTTACACGTTGTCCAATCACAATTTTCAATCAGTCTGCATTGGCCAATCAATTACGGATCACTGGTCATAGAAAACCCCACTTTTAAAATTGCTTATGACTTGTGCTACGCCTTGTGTCCAAACACCGCCGCAGATTAGTTTGTGTCTAGCTTACGCTAAGCTCCGCTTAAGCCATGAATCTGAACATAGCCTATGATAATTATGTTCATAATTATATTACATTCTACATTAAGTATTGATATACCATATTATAGTTCATGCGTTAAATGCACTAAGCACATGTTTTATGCATATGTTGCGATATATCCATTACTAATTATGCTATCACTTCATACATCTATCATTTATTTTTTATTAACTTATTATTATTAGCTTTTCATATTTTATATCAGGCAGTTGGTTTGTTACCAAAAGCAAAAACTCCCAAGCCTTCAGATTGTCCTAGAGTCTTCAGGTTATTTTACAATCTCCTGGGCTCCCGGAATTACAACATTTTCTCGAAGAATTTAGATTTCTCAATGAAATTTGCTTGGTTTTGTGAAAGTTCAACAACAATTAGAGTTTTTTATTTTATCAAAATATTGGTTGAAAATAGGTGACAGTGAATTTCACTTTAAGATTTTGGTGAACAGTAATGGCATATTTTAAGCTACAAAAGATGTCGGAAACTATTGTTTCATAATAATACGCAAGGAGTTGATCTTTTAAATGCTTGTAAACACATTTTAGAAAGGGTACACATTATAAATGGATGAAAATCTCCAGGAGTTTTGTTTTTACAACTTGGGAACCCTGCAAAGAAACTGTATAATTTTATTTAAACTGACTTAATTTTTTGATGACCTTTAAAACTACCAATAATAGTTTTAAGTCATGATACAATTATTTAACTTAATATTAATAATTATATTACATAATACAGTAATCCATAAGCCATGTGCAGATTAAGGTCAAGTAATAAAACGACGCACGGCAATTATATTCCTTTTAATAAGAACCGCGCATCCTTTTATTCATGGGCGGCGGAAGAGGGGGGATGGGGGACGTGTCCCCCCCCCCCCCAGTGATGATTCAGGGGGGATAGTCCTCCCCTGAAATGACACGCCAGGTACAAAATTCTCAATTCACAATTTAAAAACAGCATGTAAATATGTTGAATACGAATAGTGCGGCCTGGAAAACCACCTTCAGGGACCAGGAAAGCACACATTTAGAGACAATAACGTTTTTTTTTTTTTTTTCCATCAAAATCTAGCCAGGCTGGGGTGCCTGAGCAAAATTTAACATCGTCCCCTCCTAATTTAAAAACGTTCTGTCGCCTCTGGTTTTATTACTTGAACTTGGTAACGCACATGCGGAGTTGAAACCGTGAAATGACTTATTGTAGACCAACAATCCATCTAAGCTTTATAGTTTAAAGATAAAACTTAGGCCAAATATAAAAAAAAAGACTTGCTAAGCGTCATCGCCCACACGGCAATTACTGAAAAACTGGCAAAATATTCCAAATGACAGTTAATTCAAGATAAGTAGTCATTTTTGAAAGTTGGAATTCCAAATTATTTTCATTGTTGTTGAAATCCATATTTAAATTTTAATTTTGTTAGAAATCATATAAATTGTTATGGTAACAATTCAGTAATGTCAGTGATACAATGATTAAAGATAATATACTGTAAATATATTGATTACCATGTAAAAGTATACTGCAAATAAGAAAAAAAATGCCACCCTCTCTCCTCCAATTTATTCAGTGGCTGATTCTTTAAGTATTTTTATTTGGCCTAAATTTACAACTTATGGCAGTAAACTTTTAATTTTAGTTTTTGGGGAAAGAATGGAATAAACAAGAGCGACCAGGAAAATTTGTTAGCATTTGTAGTTGATTTGTTAATTAGTGACGCCGCACACAAAATTCTGCTCACAATAATAAACTTGAGGTTTGTGCATACCTGATAATGTTTAAGTTAACCTATACCTAAGTTTTAAAGTTCCAAGGTATGATTGGAATAAGAAACAATGGACTTGAGTTTAAAAACTATCCATGCTGGACACCTTCACCTGATTTCTAAGTTTTAATGTTTCAGGGTAGGAATGGAATAAAAAGCTATGTAATCAATTTAATGCTAAACACCATCCTCTGATTTGTAAGTTTTTCTGCCTTGGGGTAGGAATAGAAAAGCAAAATACAAAGGATTCATTGCTATAAGGTAATAAGCTATCAATGTTGGCCATCATACCCTGACTTCTAATTATTTCTGTTTTGGAGTAGGAATGGAATAAAAAAAAGCTATGAACTTATTGGAGAATCCACGTATTGCTGCAATGTCTGATAAAATAGACTATTCTCTGGCAGACACCATCTTGGTATGTTTCAGCAAGGAATGAAATAAAAAAAAAACAGTTAATTTCCTGGTACATTATTCCCAGAGTCATGTGGCCGAACGGTTAAGGCAGGGAACCGTGAACCATAGCAAAAACAGCAGCATAGGTTCGAGGCCTGCTCGCACCATGGTTCCGGTGGTGGAACAAGTCTTCTCAGATAAGGACTATAAACCGTAGGCCCAGTATATACAATGGCACATGCACACTTAAAAGAACCCAGTGCATATTACGAGATGAGTAGGGGGTTACCCCGATATACTGGTTCACACATTCCCTGCCAAGGACACCAGAATGTAGTACCTGTTTCGGGCAGCAAGACATTACGTGACCCTTATGGGAGGAGAACGTCATTGAATGCGTTAACATCATGTCTACAGCACCGGTGGCAGGTTACGGTAGTGACTTTAACAGGTGCATTATAAATGTAAAATTATTATTATTATTCCAGTATTTCTAATTTTAATTGTTTCAGAGTGGGAATGGAATAAAAATTATGGAATTATTGCTACAGTGGTGTTCACCAACATACACCATCTGGATATTTCTTATTTGTTGTTTAATTATGGACATAATTTTACTAGTAATATGCCATTTCCCACCAAACACCATTCCTTAATTCCAAGGAGTTTGAATCCTTTGTGAAAACAGTTTCCATTTTTCATTATATGCCTAGCTGTATCAAGGACAGTGCATTGGCTGTGTTCTGTTTTTCCTATTTTAACTATATGTAAAATAGATACAGGATGGAAGTTTATTATTAGATTTGCGTCAAATGGGTGTAGTTGAAAATTAATACAGTGCTCCCAAGTCTCCAGGATTAGCCTGGAGTCTCCAGGAAATTTGCATCATCTCCCAGGCTCCAGGAAATACTTAATTTTCTCCAGGAATTTGAATTTTTTGTGATTATATCCAGGATATTTTTTAAATAAGCAATAATTCAATTCAATTCAATTTTATTATTCATCATTCTTATACATTATGTGCACAAAGGTTTCAAAATGTTTAAAAAGA
>JAOTQE010145379.1:0-11498 GCA_025631205.1 Nesometra sesokonis | reverse complement strand
TGAATCGTAAAAATTCAGAAATAGGGCTGAATATACTTTTTATGATAAACTAAAACATAAAAGGAAGATAATTTTTTTGGGTGAACCTGCCCTTTAAGCGTCACGGTAGTCTTTCCAAGCGTCACGGTACCGTGACGCTTCAAGGGCCTGGGGAGAACACTGATGTAAATATGTAAACATTGTGAAACATTTAGAAACGTAATTTGTGGCTCTGAAAACTATTTGCTTTAAACAGTTACAGTATCTATTTTTACTTTACTCAACATGGTTTCATTACTGTCCTCCTTGGATGTCGCAGTCATACCCCAGCGAGATCCCCACATACTAAAATGACTCCAGTTATGATGACTGCGTTCCTCACATTCGTATCTCAATTTATACATACAACTTGCAATTTGAAATATCAGTCAAAATATAATCTCTTTACATATAAATTATTTTTAGCATTATCTATTTTATTTATTTTTATTGAGGAATGGGTATATTTCATTTGTAATTATACACTTAAAAATCATTTCATTGTACTAAATTGTAATGGTCTAATTGTTTTTTGCTGTGCAGGGATATCGCTAGAACAGTCTAAGATTGAGTGACCCACATTTAATGGTGTGTGGTAAAATGATTAAAACAGTATTTTTAATTTTCCAGAGAGGATGGTAGCCTGACAATAGTGGAAGGTCTTAAAATTACGTAGCTTTAGGGCAGGTGGAATCTGGAAATTTCTCAGTGTGGGTGACCCTCACCAAGTGGGCCCAGCACATTACATTCTTGCTGAGGATAGTAATATAAAGTGCTTGGTGTTGGTAAAAATTGACAACATATTTATTATATTATTTTTTAATTAATTAATTGTTTTTTTTATCTCAGAGATTGTGAGTATGAGACTCATGAAACCAAACTATACTTTGACATCAGTAGTAACAAATGGCCCATCATCTACTCCCCTGAGTACAACATTGGGTTTCTTGGACTTGAAAAACTACATCCTTTTGATTCAGGAAAATGGGGAAAGGTTTATGGATTCCTGAAAGGTAAAAATACAAATATTTCTCTATACTATAGTATAGTATAGTATAGTTGGGGGGGGGGGGGGGTGCAACCTTACCCAGCCCTCTTTTTTCTTGGACGAATTTCATTTGGACTTAAAAAAAAACATTGTTTGCAATAAATTATCTGTAAAAATTTCCCCTCAGATACCATGGAAATGCATTTTGGTTGAAAATTGTCGTGGGACGGATCCTAGACCCTAGAAACAACACAAAGTTTGGTTGTACCAGTCCCTCTATCAGGCACTGGGCCCCATTTATTCAGCTCTGCTGGTCAAAAAAAGTTTCGCATAATTTGTTATCCAGTCCCATGTTTTTAATTAATAATAATAATAAAAAAAATTTATTAGTACAATGTTTTAATTTTTTTTCATTCTTATTCTACATTATTTATTTTATAATAAATGTGCAATTTTCAAGTCTATTGGTCGATTCGTTGCCATGATTTGAGGTGTAGGTCCTACAGTACAATGCCCCCCTCTACTCGAGTCCTGCAAATAAACCCAAAGGGATTAGAGTTAAAAGCAAATTCAACAATTTTGTATTGGCTTGTTCATTCATTCATTCATTCATTCATTCATTCATTCATCCATTCATTCATTCATTTTCTCACTTTATATGGATACTACTCTATATAGTTAACAGTTGAACCATCAGGAGCACTAATCAGAAACCTTGGGAGGATGGTACAATTGCGTTCTTTCGTCTGCCTACAACAGGGGCTTAGGAGTAGACCAGTACATAGAGCTTTTATTACTTCAACAATATGTAATCTGTATTCATAACATATCATCAAAACCTAATAATAAAATTAATTGATTGAACCTTATTAATTCAATTTAATTTGTTTATCTAGATGCAGGAATGTTGAGCGATGAAACCACAGTACGCCCTCAGGAGCCAACAGAAGAAGATTTATTGGTTGTACACACCAAACGATACCTTAAAAGTTTAAGAGTGAGTTACAACTATTTTGGGCATAAAATAGCTATCTTCTCAATATACAAATGTACTTCTACTTTAGGCCTATCCAAGCTTTTTCAGTAGCAAAAAAATAGATCTTTTCATAAGTGCTTGCGATACACTACTTTACACAAACAGCTCATTTGCACTGCTGCAGGTACACTGATGACAATTTTTTGTTATAAAGAATTTCAGCATCCAACTCTTCCTTTTTTTTGCAAAATGCTAATTTCTGTTCACCACCTCAAAATATCGAAATTTTGACCAATTAATCTCAGACAAGGCAGTATATTGCATACTCCATATATTGAAATACACACCATCATGTAGAATTAAATATTTCAACATTATTTATATTATAATCAGGAATTGATAATGTCATTTATCGTTGATATTGAATTCCAATACCCTGGCATGTATTTGAATACATACTAGGATTTTTTTTAATTATTTTCAGAAGTATGTACCAGGGATGTAATTTTGCTGGGCAGAAGTGTGCTCAGCCACCCACCTTTATAATTTTCCACCTACCCTAAAGGTTATTTTAAAGCCTTCTACCCAGGATAATATCAACCTGTCACCCACCCAAAACCTTTGAATAACAAACAAATGCTGTGTTTTGTTCTATTGCAACCCAACCTTAAAATTTGCCACACATGCTTGGAATTTTTAGCTACATCCCTGAGTACATTAGAACCTTATAGAAAATGGAAACTTTTTATTGACCATAGTAAAATCTAATCACCAGTACATTTGTCGAAAATTTTATAATAGCTAAGTGGTACCAGCAGTCAAACAAAACATGTTTTTACATCTAAACTTGGTTTTTTTTTTTTACTTTTAAGTTGTCATTTTCGATTTTGACAATTTCCCCCTTTGACAGTATCCAGTGTACCTTATTTTTCTTTAATAACCTTTCCACAGGACATTATGGTACTAAATTGGGTATAAGCTCACCAAACATTACTTTACATAAAATGCCACTCTAAAATTTTTTAAACTAGAGTACTGTAGGCCTAAAAGTGGTAATTTTTCGCAGTGCATTAGTTTTTTGCACTTTCGTATACAAAGAGCTACTGTAAAATTTAAAACATAAAATTTTATTTTCATTACAATGTGTAGCAAATGTTTAAATTTGTGAAAATAAAAACATTGTAATTGGATTGCAAATGGTGAAAATTTACACATGCAAAAAAAACACCATTTTTCCCTCTGTACGCCCAACCTGATTGTGATTCCATTTTTAACATAACTGGGCCTATACTAGGGTATGTCCTCATCCCCCACTGACAGTAGTACAGTAATAAATTATTAATTGGCTTGTAATCCAAATGTTGATTAGAAAACAAGTTTTTACTTGGCCATATTTATCTTTACATGTGATTTTTAATCTTCACTTGTTTAGTAGCCAGGGGTTTTCTTTGCTTTGACCTTCGAACCTATATTTTTATTTTTCTGCAGGAAAATCTATTGCAAGGCTCACCTGAGGTACAATATAACTTTAAATTACATTAATACTGTATCTTATTGTACACATCTTCTTATACCTCTATTAATAATCATTGTCATCATTTCTGTTATTTCAAGCATGATCTATATCGTTAACCCTAAATGTTGCTTTTCATTTGCATGTTTTTTTATTATGAAGTACAATATGGCCAAGTAAAAAAGATGTTAATTTTAAATATTAGTGGTTTATTTAACAATAATATCTACTTTCTGCCCCTTTATATATTAATATTGTTACTGATCGTATGGTGTACTCTCAACTCTTCCATACTAAACAACCAGAAACAAAATTTTGCACTAAACCTGACCAGATACAATATTGACTCTCTCCAAACTAAACTATCCAGAACAATGGACTGCCCAAGATATGGTCATGTTGGAGAGTACTGTAGACTATATGGATATGAAATTACAAAATAAATGATGTATGGCTGCATGAACGAACAAACAAACGTGCGGCAAGCGAGCGAATAAATGAATTACTTCTTCTACACAAGTTATCTTTTCATAGTAATGCTATCTATAATTTATTGTCTTTGTTTTAATTATTTTTTTCATATTCATTACTTGTTCAATTAGGTTTTATTATACTTCCATGTTTATAAATGTTTTAACAATCTTCTTTAGTGTTAAGGAATTTGAATTATTAAAGCTATTTTCAAATCAAGCATTGCTTCTTTAGTGCCTATAAAAATCATAACAAAACCAAATTCAATAGTAAAGAGTGGCTTTCCACATCAAATTTGTGCAACAATCTAAAACTGATCCAGACACTTATTCCAGAGCAATGAATCTGAAAAATGTTACTGCCTCCATAAATCAGAGTTTTGTTTTTTTACCAAACCGTGATGATAGGCACAAGGATTGATTCTCAGCTTTGCATGCTCCTGCAATGTGAACATAATATTCCCAAAACAAACTGACTGTTAACAATCGTTTGTTTTGAGCCCAGACTGAATCTGGCCATTGTTGGAATGTAGCTTATGCATGTCAAAAAAGCAAAAAAAGCATGATTTGTATTGTAATGTTCAGTTGAACAGAAGGGGTTGGAGTTGGGGAGGGAGGTGTGCAGGCAGTGCGTTATCATTCCATGGACTTCAAGGCCTCTCATGCACTCACAACCCGACTTCCCCCCCCCCCCATATCCCGCACCCACCCCAGTTTACGTTGGTTGTTTAGTTTTTTTTAATTGGTAACTATAAAATGTTTTGTATTGCATTATTTACAAATTCTGGAAAGTGGACTTGGATCCCTGTTGTATTAAGGAGGACAGTAAAGAAATATACAAAACACTTTTCAAATTTCACCATTATTAATGTCTGTAGATTTGTATAAAAACGTAAACAAAATCAATGCAAGGCAGTATGTACACCTAGAAAAATGCAAAGGTGTGCAGCAAACTAATGGGTGGTGGTAAAATGACAGGGGCGGATCCAGGATCCACCGAAAGGGGCGCACTTTCCCAGTCCGGGTGGGCATGGTTGTTAAGTTTTTCCTGACGGGCAAAAAAAAAGGGGGTGGTCATTTCCCCATTTCGTTGCGCTGGTACCGTATTTTAGGCGTATTTTGGGGGGTTTTTGTAAATTTTTGGCCCGGCGCACCTAATATAAGGAGGAGGGGGTGCAACTGCGTTTTGATGATAAAAGGGGGCGCGCGCTGGTTGCATTAATTTATGGTGGGCACCATGTTGAAGTTAGGCTGGTTGAAAGGCCTTAAAAAAGGCCTCAAAGATGTTAGTACAATTCACCTACAATCTTTTGAAAAACAATTTGTATTGTCTGTTACAGACATTGTACCTAAATATTGGTACTGTGTATGATGTTGAGTGTAAATATTGATTGTGTCGTAATGTTTTATAACTTGATAAGATAAGATAAACTTTAAAAGTACTATAAAGTACAAGTACATGGAATGATATGAGATGTTGGCTGTTTCAAAGTCTATTATCATAACTACATTAACTTATTCTTCTACTATCACAACTACAGTATGATTAATCCGTCTATGTTTAATAAACAAAAGATATACAAATTGTTGACATACCAAAAAGTTGTTACAGATCAAACGGAAAAAACTGCATTGTTCTTTTCATGTCTTTTTCCAGAGCTTTCTTTTCAATGTGACCAGTCAAAGTTTTTCTTCTCGTAACTTACTATTAACAAATCACACCAAGCCCCACCTTGTGATGTAGTTTAGAAAGAATGATGTAGTTCTCATTGTACCAGTTGGTTAGAAAACTGCCTACTAGATCTGCAGGGCTCGCAGAATTGGTTGCCGGACGGCCCAAGGCAACCAAAAATTTACATCGGGTAACCAAAAATTATTAGGAGGGGTCCCGAAAAGGCAACCAGGTCTTGGCTCATGCTAAGCGATATGGCACTAGCAAAAATGTTAAGGCCTATAGAAAAAGCCTAGCGATAAGATAACAGTTGGCTTAGCAATATCACAACAGTCAATTACAACTAAATGTTTTTATATATTGGAGGGAAAAAAAAAACTGTGAGGGCAACCATATTTTAGACCTTGGTTACCCGGAAGGCAATCAAATATTTTAAAATTTTGCGAGGCCTGATTTGATATGAATAAAACAAGATATTCCTTTACTACACTCACTCTACGGCCATTTTTAGCCAACCTTGCTAAAAAAAATTGGCAAGTTTTTTTTGTAAATTGTAAATTCTTTAGCCAAATTTAAAAAAAAAATAAAAACTGATAAAAAGTTGGCTGCAAAATTGACATATTTGGGGATTTTCATTTAGCCAATTTGGCGAAAGATGTCATTTTTATTTTAGACAAGTGAGAGTTCAAGTAGCAATTGGCGACTTGGCGAATGGTTAGAGTGAGCAGAGCTTTATACTACCAACCTACCTATACTACCAATTACCAAAAGACATCCTACTACTAGGATCAGGGAGCTGTTAATTAGAGGATGACTGATATTAATAAGAAACTGCCTGATAAATTTAAAATCAGTGGGACTATTAGATCTTGATGAAAACAAGCATATTAACTGTAATAGAATTGCAAAAAGATAGAAAAAGTGAATCACCAATTAATTAATGGGATAACTATAACATTACTAAGGAACAGCCTGCTAAATTTCAACCAAACAATGTGAGGTGTAATCACACAATGAATCTTGTTGTACAGAAAAGCAAAATTTGGCAGAGCCAAACCAAATGAGACAAGTCGCATATGCTAGTTTTTGAAAATATGCAGATATTTAAAAATGGTCAATTTGTTCAAATTTTATTTTATTTAAAAAATATACAGTTTATACATTAAATTTTCATATACCTTAACAATTTTCAGATATGATCAAAAAACGTTTTAAAAATGCAATTTATAATGACCTTGCTTAGTAAATGTATACTTATGAACAATGCGAAGTAAGAATTTACAAGTGTATTTATATAACGATATTTTATTTCACTTTTAAATTTAATGTATTACCAGTTCATAATTAATTGTTTCATATCGCATAGATATTTAAAGTGACACCCATACAATGCTACAGTAGTTAATTGGAAATTATATATGGAAAGAACAAAACACAAAACGTGTTTGACCAGACCAACAGACAGACAGACATTTTTGGAAAAGCTGTTTATAGAGATGCATTCTGCATCTAAAAACTATAAAAAAATTGCACGCAGTCAGTTACTAACAGCATCTGTTTGTAATTTTCCCTCTTGTCTCGTATGTCTAGTCTGGATTGACTTTTGAGTGAAATAATTTCAGAAAATAGAAATATACAGTACTCAAATATATTGGAATTTTTTTATGAATAGACAACGTTTATAGATTTGATTAGATTTTATTGACGAACTATAGATATACAGACATCTAGTATGAAAATTATAATCAGCTCTGACAAACTGTAGACAACACAGTCGCCTAACATGACAATTATTAGCGGATGAAAAACTGAATAACACTAGTAGTCCAAGATGACATTATACATTATGATATCAAGACAAAATTAAAATAACTAAGATCTTATCAACTTGTATTTAAAGATCATATGAAGTGGTTTTTAAATTTTAAGCACGTTTTATGTTTAATACTATGCATATTATAAATGAACCATTAAGAAATAATTTTTTATCATAATTTTAAACACTCCTGTTTGATTGCCATTTCTTATAACATCATACAACACCACAACACACACGTGTGCAAATCTCATAAAGAAATACCCTATTACTAACTATCTGCACGCATCATGTGCGAACTGAGATGTACACACACATACATTTAACTAACCTACTACCTAAAAATCCTACGCCTAGGTAATGTATTAAAGTAAACAAATCAAATGAAGGTAATTAAGATAACAATTGTAAAATAATGATTTCCAAAATTATTAACTTGGTACGTGGTAGCGATTTGTAAGTGTCTAGGCAATATAAAAAGTATTCCTTTTAAAAAAAAGCATTGACCAATTTAGAGTCTGTTATAGATTGCATTGCTTTCTCACATTATGTATACATTCCCATTAGACAATTTGACCCGTTCTACCTAATACATTTTCAAAGAAATGTAGGGTAATTTTCAATTAACGACCTCACTAGCTTTCAAATTAAATGTTTATAAAGGTTAGGAAAACTATACAGCTAAGTGATCAAGTGGAAACTAATCCAATTATCTATTGTGATATTGACAAAACTTCGTAATGGGGATGTACACCGAATGTTAATCAGATAGGTAATTCTAGAGCTCCCAGAGCTTCAATAAAATATCATTAATTTATGATGAAGTTAATAATATATCATTAATTTATGTGGAAGCAGTTGGCGCAGTGGTGGCGTTTCGGGCTTCCAATCACGAGGTCGGTTGTTCGAGACTCACTCAGTCAGCTGTTTGTGTTCCTAGGCAGGACACTTTATCCACGTTGCCTCTCTCCACCCAGGAGTATAAATGGGTACCTGGGAGGTGCAAATGTCATATGCGCTGATTACGGCTGCAACATTATGGAATTGATTGTATTCCATAGGTGTTTGTTTCCAATGACTGGGGGTAATAATTGTGAAGCGCTTAGAGGCCTTGGCAATAAGCGCTATATAAATGTCACATATTATTATATTATTATTTTTTTTTTTTTTAAGTTTATTTAATTAAGAGCATACAGTAACAAAGATATAGCGCAAGTGTCATGTGAAACCAAAAACTTCTTAAATGTCCAACAAAGCATATTATATGATACTCATGTACTATAATTTAAAAACAAATGTTGAATCAATTTATCAATAAAGACATTTCAGTGAGCCCTTCGCAGTTTCAAGTGTGCATAATTCTATGGTAATGCTATAGGTCAGAATAATACAAAGATGCAAAACCATGACTTGTGGTTGGCTGGAAGGTGTAGTATTTTGAACTTGGTCAAGCACATGTAGTTGAATTCCTAAAAGGGTTTATTTATTTAATGTGCCTATTTTCTTTATTTTAGAAAATGACTTGTTTTAATCTTTACATAATGTTTCAATTTCTTTTTCAGTGGAGTATAAACGTTGCCAGTATTACTGAAGTTCCACCTGTGGCTATGCTTCCTAATTTCCTTGTCCAGCGGAAGGTGCTACGCCCTTGCCGTTTGCAGACAGGAGGAACCATTTTGGTAAGATATTTTTATGTGTGTTTTCTAACAGTTGCTGTGTAAGATGGAATGGAGCAGTAGCTTGTGGTGATTATTAAGTTTCTTACCTTATGAGTCTTTCGCTTATGTTGTTCAAACCTTGTCATGGCTAGGATTTAAACAACTCCACTTCATTTGTGAATATGATAAAGCCTGTCTCACAGGCCTTACGGACGGTTTTATTTACTTTTATTGCTTGATTTCTTTTAAGGCGCTATTGACGTCCCATACTCATTTATTTTAGTTTAGCCATTAGGCCTGTTAAAACGATTCATGCGTGACCATTCACACCTTGAATTCACGGTGCGAATTGTCACGCTTTATTGAATTCGAAAATCATGTGATACCAATGTATCACTCATTTTCAATGTTTGGCGTTTAAAAGGCCTTTAACAGGCTTGGCTCTACCCATGGAGAAAAGGCAACGTGATGGACGAATGCAACTGCACAAGAAATAAGAATGGAGTTTTTTTATATGATTAGGACAAAAAGAATACTTTTCAGGCATAATTTGTTGTTTGGTAGTCTCTCAACTGGTGCTTGAGCTTAGGCCTAGATCATTAACTCAGAAAAGAAGCATTTTATTTCGATCCGCCCACATGCCAAATACGGAGGGACAAAATATGTCATTCTTTCTTGCTCAGCAGCGTTTGACAAGTCGCTTCTGATAAAAAATTATGACTTGTGGTCGTCGTTGGTGGCGCTACATATATTACGAAAAACGTCCATACATAAGCAACTTGGGGCAAGTCTGTAGTTCAGCTGCAGCAGTTGTTATAAGGATTGAGAGGTGCTGCACTTTGTCTACATAGTCACAGAGTTTGAAGCACCCAGCCCAAACTGATATAGTACTGTAGTGTAATATGATGGATAATAATAAATACTTGGCATAAAAGTGGGTACAAGGTAGTATGCGTTCTTGGTATAGAAAGCGACAGCTCAGTCAGCTCAACTGGTGGTAGTCACTGTGTTGTGTCGTTGTGTATTGAACCAGGGAGAACTTTGGTCCCTGGTTTGAACACAGCATTCATGGGCAGATCCAGTAAAGCGGGATAGATAGGGCCTGATGCCGGATAGAGGGGGACCGATGCCTGGATAGGGGCTCAGTTATGTGACTAATACTGTGGCAACTATTGATAATGAATTTATGATGTGTGTTTTGTTTTGTTTTTTTTTTTGTTTTTTTTTTTATTATAGGCTGGTAAGTTAGCTATGGAGCGTGGTTGGGCAATCAATGTTGGGGGCGGTTTTCACCATTGTTCTGGAGACCGTGGAGGCGGATTCTGTGCTTTTGCCGATATAACGCTTACTCTAAAGGTACTGTACAGCTACTTAACTTCCTTAAATTAATGTTTATTAATTAATTTGAAGTAGAGGGCACTCTGAGAGATCATACAGTACCTTCACCCACATCATAATTTTCCACTGTATGACCTTGACCTTTCAAAATGTAATCACTTCCATGTCTTAATAATTAATTCCTGCAAGTTTCATTAAGGCCCCATAAAAACAATTATTAGTTTATCATCCCCGCGCGCATCACTTTTGGAGAAATCCCGATTTGTTTTTACTCATTTTACTATTCAAACTATCGCTTTCCTGTTCTATTCACTTGAAATGTTTTGGGTTTTCGTAACATAAATAATTGTGATCGATTCTCAAGCTCACAAGGATGTACACAACTAGGTATAGGCCTGGTAAATAATCGCTGTAGGCTGGTACATACTGGTGTCTGTGTCGTATTTGCGTAAGTCTAAAATAATGATGGACAATATAGTACCCCAACTTGAGGTCACTGTATATTAGATGAGCCGGTTAAAAAAATCCTCCCATCGTCATCAGTTTTTATGCTATGGTTGGGTGATAAACTAATAATTAGTTTTATGGGCTCAACTTTGTGGGTCAAAACTGTAATATTTAATAAACTAGGCAAGAAAAATGAAAATATATAGTTCCATGATAGTTGGTTTTACCAGTATATTATGGTCCTACTTATAATATCAAATTAACCAAATGAATAAGAAATGCTTCACAATCCTATTGGATCATGGTTGCAGACATCAACACATTTACTACACACTGGAGCCATTTACAATATTCCTTGATTTTTACCAGAATTTGGAAAGTTTTCTCTAAAGGTATATGTGAGGTCTCACCACAAAATGAGTCTCATGGTAGGAAAATCCAATATTGAGTTGTTGGTACCATCTAATAGGCCACAATATAAGCTGCAATGTGCATTTTAAATGACGTTCTTTGGATAAGTAGATCCAAAGATATGATCATATGAAATTTTCATGTATGGAATTATGGTTTTGAGAAAATCGCAAATAAAGCAATCTAAAAAT
>JAOTQE010145368.1:0-11498 GCA_025631205.1 Nesometra sesokonis | reverse complement strand
CGTAATATTTATTTAAGATACAGGCATATATTGAATTTATATGTTGATAATTTAGCTCGGTATGTATCATACTAGTATATGGATACACATAAAATAATTGTAGCTGTGAACAAATTGACAAAATTTCACAACATTAGGACAATAAGATAATGAAGGAAAACACTTTTTGATATGGGTCTTAAATCAAAAAGTGGGTCTAGTACTCATATTACACAATGCTAAAGAATAGGATAATTACAGATTTTTTTGAAAGGGCTGTGTTGGAAAACCATATAAAAAATCACATTAAAAGTTACCTGTTGTAGCGTCAATTTGGCTGATCTTTCCATTTATGTGAGTTATATTTGTAAAGTGATTTTGGGTTTCAAGCACAACCCTTTCAAAATCTCTAATTTTCCTATTCATTCATTAATATCATCGTCCAAATGTTGCGAAATTTTGTCAGGTTGCAACTACTTGTTCTATAAATTTGTACATAAACATTTTAATCCCGGAGTTACCCTTTAAACTATGCAATAAAAGTAAATTTCACATTGATTTATTTTCCATCATAGCATAAACTATACACACAGAAGTTAAATTGCAAAGAGATTCACAACTCTAGTAGTACTGTACAGCAGATTATCAGAGGAGAACCCCACTGGAAATAAATTAACTAACTTTTCACTTTTTGGTGTGATGTGATTATTGTCATTATTATATTATTGCTCATATTTTTCTTCCATCAATGTTTTAGTGGTCACAGCCCAGCAGATGTCTGGAGCCGCTATGTACGAGCTAGTACGTGTCGGGCATCATGAGTTGGTGGGAGAGATCATCCGACTTGAAGGAGATATGGCAACAATTCAAGTATATGAAGAAACCTGTATCCTTTGTATAGCTGGTGATCTTATGTACTGCACCGTATGACCAGAAATTTTACAACAAATGAGTTGGTGTATTTGTTAGAGCCTTGTATGTGATGATAACATATGTGGTAATAACAATAGTGTTAAAATAAGACAAATGGAGGAGTTTAAAACTTCCTTTTACAGTATTTCACATTTGTAAAATCCTGGAGATTGCTAATTTGCTCGCCTCAGAATTTTGGGAAGAGATCTAAAGAAATGACTCATTGGTAATGAAGGAAAGAAAACTACATAACTTCTATTAAATCAATGCGTAGTTACATTGTTTCTCAAAGCCAAAAATGGCTATCCCGACTAAATTAGGAGAGTGCATGTTCTTCGGGACGTATGTTCAGAAGAGCCCAGGAGAGCAATAACTCTCGCTCTCCTTACAAATGATGGATTGCTTTTATAGTGTGTTTTAATCATATAATTTTTTCTGCATAAATAATGCTATCCCCTCTGCTCGTTTTACCTCTAGTGACTGCTCTTTCCTTTTACTGTTGGTGTAGGCTTTGATGCGAGAAGTGCAATGTATTGAAGCATGGTGCTTGGTTTTTCTTAACTCTCATCTTTCCACAGCTGGTGTTACGGTCGGTGATCCAGTGCTTAGAACTGGCAAGCCATTATCTGTGGAATTGGGACCTGGGATATTGGACAGCATATTTGATGGTATCCAGCGACCTTTAAAAGAAATTAATCGACTCACAAACAGTATCTATATTCCACGTGGAGTCAACACACCGGCTCTCAACCGATCAGTAAAATGGGATTATGAAACACAAAATGGAATTCGGGTGAGTAGTTCTGTTCTTCAGTGTTCTGAAAGCTGAACCTTAACAACCGGTCACACCACCAGAACTTTGCTGGAGTGTTCCTGGAGCGGTGGAAAAAATTCATCACAGCTTGTATCCGTTCACCACCGTTTAACAGACGTTGTAACCCATTTAGACAATTGTGAGCGGTGAGGAGCGGGCAATTTTCCGATCCGGCAAAGTTCACCACTGCTCCTACAACGGCCAGTCAAATTTGGGCACCGCTAGATGCAAGTTTTTGGACGCTTGGGTCTGCTAGGCCAACGCAGAAATCTTGACCGCTGGACCACTGCTGCTTCGCCCAGGCGGTGATTAAATGTTGCACAAACTTTGATGGAGTTGTAAGCGGTTTACGGGCGGACACAGGATTGCTGGAACGTTGTGGAACGTTGAAACAGCGATCCATTGCAGTGATGAACTTTGGTTTGTTGTTGATATGGAGGTGTCGGAGCGGGAAACCGCAAACCAATGCTCGCTACCGTTAAGCCATCGCTAAAGCAATGCCGGTGTCAACGGTTCACCACTAAGGCAACGCCCAGGTTTTTCGATTTTTTTCTCATTTTGTGCGTGGTGAAGAGTGTTGTCAAAATTCGCCCCCTCTCCCTACCGTTCAAGGAACGCTCCAACAAAGTTCAGGCGGTGTGACCGGGCCTTTATATATTTAAGTACGTGTGCATACTAACTAGTTAATGCATTTCTTTGTCTGTATTTTTGTACAATGCTGGTATACTCTTTGTTTTCATAATTGATATTTACCTTTGTAGTTGTAAACACTGAATAGTTTTTGTTTTCAGTAAACATTAAATAATGTACACGAAAGGTAAATATGTTAAAGACAAATATACTAGAATTGTGTCAAGCCAATATGTGGCAGAGCCAAGCCAAAGGATATGTTGGAAAGTTTAAAACTGAGTTATATTATACATTATAAAAAACAATTAATATCTTTAACATGCAAAACAAAATCATTTTCATAAAATATTTCCTTGTGAAGTTATGAACGTTACAATCAAAGTTTAAATATTTATAATTCAAGTGTTCATCAGTATACCATTATTAACAGGATAATTTTAAATGGCACTTTTTAAACAACTTTATCAATCAAATATCTGAAATTTTTTCATATAGCATGATAGTTAAAGTTGAAGCTATGGTTTTTAAAGGGGAACTCTGGGATAAAAATTGCTATAAATATACCTCTAGAACAACTAGATATATGCTCACTGATAAACTTAACAAACTTTTTGACAATGCCATAATGAAGAAAAAAAACTTTCTAAAGAAGGTCCTAAATCCAAAATGGTTCTACTACTTCTATTAACAGTGTTAAAGAATAGGAAAATTAAGGATTTTGTTTGAAAACCATATCAAAAATCACATAAAAAATTAGTTGTTCATCTGTGAATTGACTTATTTTTCCATTTACATGTGTTATTATTGTAATGTGATTTCAGTTTTCAAGCACAACCCTACAAAATCTGTAGTTTTACTATTCTTTAATACTGTGTAATTTGAGTAGTAGGTTCGAGGCTCACTCTGGTCGGCTGTTTGTGTTCCTAGTAATTTCTTAGGAATTTCCATGTTGCCTCTCTCCACCCAGGAGTATGAGTGAGTTCCTGGGAGGTACAAAAGCCACATGCAAGTCTTACAGCTGCAACATTATGGAATAGATTGTATTCCATAGGCGTTTGTTCCAATGACTGGGATAATAATTGTGCAGCACTTAGTAATAAGCACTTATATAAATGCCACATTATTCAACTCCGGTGTTTTGAGCATTGTAGTTGTTTTGTTTTGTTTTTTGTAATTACACTGACCAAATCTCTTTAGCTGATGCTCCGGTGTGTACAAACTCCAAAGTTTTGAGAGGTTGTGTTAATGGGATTTTTACTTTGATTGTGCTGCTTTTTTTCTCAGGTCGGTAGTCATATTACTGGTGGTGATATTTTTGGAGTTGTTCATGAGAGTTCACTTATTGAACATAAGTTGATGCTACCACCGAAAGGCAGAGGAACAGTTACATGGATGGCTGAACCTGGTAACTATGACATCACAGTGAGTTCCATAGCGGTTCATAATTAGATTTTCTAGCGCATATTCTTTGAACTTTGCATAGTTTGTTTAAAACGATTGTTGAAGATTTTCCTTTGCTTGCAACCTGTTGCTTAAAAGAACTTTCCCCGATCGTTTATTTTAATAAAGAAATAATAATCATAATAATAGAATAGAATTAAATAAAGCAATAAGAAAATTAATGCTCTCTTTATTTTGTAATCTTTTATTTACCAAACAAGTTGTTTTTTTAAACTTTAGGACAGTATGTTTCCTTTTCGATAGTTTGCATCCCTACTGTTAGTACTATAACTGCTAAAATGAATTTTAAATAAAATTATATTACCAGTTCCAACATATTTTTAGTAAATTTGCAAACATTTTGGTAGATTTTGATTGCTGGTCCAGGCCTTACCTTGTGAAAAATGCAGGTGTGCTACAAATCGCTCTCCTTAACACATTCATGTGTGCTGTAGGTGTGATGTTTGTATCTTGGTGTTTAGAAATTTACAAATTTTAGGTGTGCTGTGAATGGCACACATCAGGGGTATTTTTGGTGTGTCAAGTGAGTGATCGCTTTCCCTCACCTTAAAAGGCAAGGGCCTGCTGGTCTATCTGCATTCTCATTCCTGAAGACGATCAAAGTTTATTGACCCAAAAATCGAGAAACTCAGCAGTACTTTTAAGAACTACACACTTGATGTACTGCAAACTTTACATAATTATTGATATTTTAAATTGAATTGTAAAATTTTGTTTTTCCTATAGGATGTAATTTTAGAAACTGAATTTGATGGTGAAAAAACTGAACACACAATGGTGCAAGTTTGGCCAGTGAGACAGTTGCGACCAGTATCTGAGAAACTAGCTGCCAATCATCCGCTACTTACCGGTCAACGTGTATTAGATGCTCTCTTCCCGTAAGTAGCAACATAGCCTTGCTCCAAGTGTGTATATTATATTTTAAGTGTTTAATGAAATGCCCCACCAGTTGGATGATGAAGTTTTAGTGGTGTGAGGTTTGTCGTTGATATACAGACTTGTACAACAGTGAATAAACTTGGCTTGAGAATGTAAAGTGCCGGGCAACATGACGTAATGATTAACGTTCCGTGTTTGGCTAATTAGGCCAGTGAGTCAGCCAATCAAAGGTTATCATTTACGAACCACGAATGATGCCATGCGAGAGCCTGAGATACAATACAATACAATAATTAGGGCCTAGGCCTTGTGTTCGCTGATCGAGGTAAGCTTAGGTTTAACTAGATAGGCCTACTAAATGGCAATGATGTGAGAACTAGGCTACGCTAGATAACCACAAACAATATGTTTTAGCAGTCGATCGCTGGTGCGAAAAGACCTATACTTGACAGACAAACGATAATTATATGCCCATGAAAACGTGGTGGGAAATCATGTGACATTGAAGTGTTTGCCAAGACGGTGTTTTAAACATCAGAAAGGTATGGCAATCCACCTGCTATGGAATGCAATGGAAAAAGTAGAAGATTGTCTAAGTTGCTGACTGTCCTTTTACTACAAGAAGTGTCCATTGGAAAAAATATCTTTAGACTTAATGGACTATCCTTAGTGTATCAAACTGAAATATTCCATGCATCCATCTAAGGATGTTATTATTCTTTCAGTGTTACTACAATCTTTTTCTTGGGTTGGTTACTGTTGGACCAGTTTGTTGAATTTTAGTACCAAGACCAGTAAAATAAGCACAGGAAATACTACTGAGAATACCTATTTTCTGAGATATGTAATAACAGACTTTTCTATATTGTGTTTAGATGTGTCCAAGGTGGTACCACAGCTATCCCAGGAGCCTTTGGTTGTGGAAAGACCGTAATCTCGCAGTCACTCTCTAAGTACTCAAATAGTAACGTTATTATTTATGTAGGATGCGGAGAAAGAGGCAACGAAATGTCAGAAGTACTCAAGGATTTCCCGGAGGTACATTGTCTACAATATGTCTTCACTAATAACAATAAGAATAACAATATTTAGTATGTGACATTTACATAGTGCTTATTGCCAAGATCTCTAAGCAATTCACAATTATTACCCCCAGTCATTTGAACAACACCTAAGAAACTCATGTGGTGTATTGGTGTCACATAACATGCTTTGAGGAATTGAATTGGTCAAGTAGGTAAAACGTGATGTAAATCATCTTCATTATAGTAGGCGAGGATGAAATTTCGCAGATGCTTTAGCAATGCAGTTCCAATTCTAAGATTTCCTTGGCTAGATATTACTGCATCAAGGTATAATACTAATCTTAGGTACAAGCTCAATTTTATATAAAGTTTAGATGTCTTATTTTCAAGGATCTTATTAGACACTGTTATGCAATATGTAAACTGAACTATTGATAATTGTAGGTCTAGGCTAGCCCGGGCCTAGCAAAGGTAGGCATAGTCATGAGGGCTATTTTTTGTAATATAATGTTGTACATCTATTTTTTCTGTGGCAAAATATTGTTTGTCTGTGGAAAAATATTGTACTCAAACAATATTTTGCTACAGTTCATACAATATTTTTCAGTATCTCCCCAAGGCATACATTATTATATAAATATAAAATTCCTTGGAGGCTTTATTGAGACATTTATTTGAAATCACCAAAAAATATTAATTTTGCAAGGGTGCCTAGTAGTCATCGTCTTCATCATAGAGCAGTAGCGGTTATTGAAGAGCTACAACTTTTGGAAAAAATTGTGATATGTGCGCCTCTTTTTTGCAAGTAGTGTTTATTGTGAGCGAGTTTATTCAATAATTTTCTGTAATATTTTTTGCTTTTTTCAGTTGACACTTGAAATAAATGGTAAAACTGAATCAATCATGAAAAGAACAGCACTGGTAGCCAACACATCCAATATGCCAGTAGCTGCTAGAGAGGCATCAATCTATACAGGTTAGTAATTTTTTATTACGAGTTTGGTAATGTTTTATTTTTGTGCTAATTATTGACTTGAGGTAGTGCATTGTAAAAGCCTTTTTGATGTCATTGTTCTTAACGATCTGGTGACTCTGTTGAATAATGGTGACTTCCTTCATGTGAACACAACGAATAAACTTTTCTTCCAAAGAAATTTCTGATTTTAATCAGACATCCATTCTTTTGGATATTTTAGTATATAAAGGGACATTGCTTCCAAAATAAAAAAAAAATTCGGAAATTCATGTGTTTATTAGTTTAAAATTATAAACATGTTTAGTTATCTGCATGCTTTTTTAGTTCTATTTTTGAATAGAAAAAAGGTGAAAGTTGTTGAAGTCTTTTTAGGCAAGACCTAGACGATTTTGTTGATAATTTTCTCTTAGTAAGATATTAGGCTATAGACTGTATCTGTGCATCACCCAGGTTATTCTCTCCTTTGTAGGTGCTGTTTTTGCACATGGCATGCATGTCGCACATGTAGCTCACCGATGGTTAGTAGATTTAGACTGTTCACAGAAGTAAAGGAAATACAGATTCATCTGGTTTATATTTTAGGATCCATTCAAAATATTAAACTCTTCTTATTTTGCATTAGTTGATGTTTTGGAGTAATAAAATGACAAAAATATATGTTGGATCAGTATTATATTTATAAATTTTTAATACAAATTATTAAAATTCAGAATATTTTATTTTGTTGACAAAATAGAAATTAGGCAGGTTGTTTAATAGAGAAACCGTCATTTAGCCTAGTAATTTCAATTTAGGTTATTTTATACTTGTAATCATTTATTCTGTAACTACGTCATATTGCCTTTTATATTTTCACCCACAGGAATCACTTTGTCAGAGTACTTCCGTGACATGGGTTACAATGTATCAATGATGGCAGACTCTACTTCACGTTGGGCTGAAGCTCTTCGTGAAATCTCAGGTCGACTTGCTGAAATGCCTGCAGGTAAGCAACAGTCACTTTTGAAATGTAAAATAAAACTTATTTAATTGTCATTTCAGAAAATAGTATGCTGGTTTTACCAGATTTATTTCCAGTCTTAAATTAAAGGTTCTTTATAGTTAATTATTCATGACACATAGTCTATTTGCCCAATGTGGATAGCCTACTATTTTCCTAATGGCATAAGCATACAGTAGTTTTATATGCATCAGTTTTTAACAGTGTTAAAAAAGTTTATTTAATTTTTGTTTCATGGCACATAATATAAATAGTAAATCTGTTTGCCCATGCATGAGGGGTTGCCTATGTTTTTGTCAAGGACCTAAGCATAATTTTAGAGTAGTCCGTATTTGTTTTATGTGCATCCTGCATGGATTCCAGTTACTGTAAAACCCTTTATTTTCGCGCGCCCTTAATTTTCGCGAATTTTGGCGATGACCCGACGATCGAGAAATTAAGGGCGTGCGAAAATCGCGAAAATGTATTTGTCAAAAACGATTGCTAAAACAGATTTTACTAAAGATATCATAATGTATAGAATAACTGATCTTGTCTCTTTTTATTTAAGTGACATCATTCATGAATCACGACAAAAATACTACAAGTAAACAGTAAAAAATATATGACTGATGCCCCTAAGAAAAAGAGCAGAGTAGGCCTGGACCTATCGCCGCTATCGATAGGATTGCAATTGCCGAAATCGGGATCCACCACGGCGTGGTCCCCGCCAAACAGAAGTCCGATATAGTGAGGCTGAGAAGATCGTCTAAAAACATGTTTATTTTGTGAAATAATAATTTTTTTACAATTCGAAAATCGATAAGGAAATATTTCAAGCGAAGCAACTGGCACTGGGCGCAGACATTTTGTTCTTAGATGACAATAGTGGTGGCGCTATCTGGGTCGCTTTTCTGTCGAGTCAGTTCACGAACACATGGGCAAATTAAAAGTGATTTTAAACTAAAATAAGACGAAGAATCGGATTTTTTAAAGCAGACTTTTGTCATAAATGGTCACTAAACGATCGTAGCTTAAGGGAGGGCTCGAATTCTACGCAGAAATTGGTTATAAAATCGTTAAATTTGTCGCGCGGAATCGGCCTAGGGCTAGCCTGCCTAGCCTACTTTGGTTGGGCCTAGCGATTCTATGTAGGTAACACAGAATAATCGCGAGATCCGCTAGGCAAATCGGTAAGTCATTCATAGAGGTAGGTGGATCGGGCCTGTACTTTGCCATTATGGACAATTTTCAAAACTAACATCATCGTCTTCAACCAAAAAATAAGTTTATAAACAAAATAACAGTCATTGTGTGCAACATAAAGGGTAAAAATCGCGAAAATGTTATTTCTTAAAGTCCCATCGCGAAAATAAAAGGCTGTGAAATGTTTGAAATCGTGAAATTGTGAAAATTTAGGGCCGCGAAAATAAAGGGTTTTACAGTATTGACTAGAAAATTCCACTTTCACCTACCAAAACTTGCATTTGTGTAGCACATAGGCTAAACAGTTCCTGTGTAAAACAAACAATATGAATTACTGAAATTACTAGAGGCATTGAATGTCACTTTCATGATGCCTTAGAAAAAGCAAGGCCTGTCCAAACCAAAAATCACCAAAATCAAGATCAACTTAAACAAAAATTATAAAAAAACAATTTTTTTGCCTAAACAAGTTTTTTCTGGAAGTTGTAAAAAATGCATAAATTTATCTTGAAATTAGAATACGAAATAAAAACACATTACAGAAAACAGTGAAGTTGGCCAAATGGAATGACCTGACGTAAATAAAAAAAAAAAAAAAATAATGGTTTTGAAAACGGGAGCATTTTTCTTTTTATGGTGTAATACCGCAATGATCTAAGGTTTTTTCTTTTGCTTTGTTGGTTCACAGACAGTGGCTACCCAGCATACCTTGGTGCTCGTTTGGCTTCCTTCTATGAAAGGGCAGGCAGAGTTCAATGTCTTGGGAACCCCAGCAGAGAAGGCAGTGTCAGTATTGTTGGAGCGTATGTATTTAATTTCTTTATCATAAAATGATTTTGCACTGGTATCCTCCATTTTCTAGAACTATCATATCAACATTTTTCCAAAGATTTTGATCTGTATCATCTGTCTCAACACAAGAAACCCGGCGCACACTTTAATGGGTTTTGCCTAGCAAAACTGCCTCTTGTCGCACTTGGCCCGCAGTGTGCGTTAAATTTTTAGTGAGAAAGTGCCTCGGAAGGCAGTGAGAAAAGTATCAATCATGTTTAATTATTTTGGATATTTTAGGCACTTTGCTCGCAGTGTGCACCAATTTAAGCAAGATGCTTACTATTGTGCTGTAACTTTGTACGCGCATATCAACCGAAATGAACTGAAGTGCGCTGATTGCACTATCTTCATCAATCATATTTGTTCGCAGCGTGCAGCAATGTTAAGCAAAGTGCCTCGAGAGGCAGTTTGCTGAGCAAAATTTGAGTGTCAGGTTTTAAAGTTCAGTGGCTTATCCAGGGTACTGTGGCAACCGCAAAATGTTTAAGGTTTGTCGTTAGCAGGGCAGCTACCAGTAGCAATAAAAAAAGATTGATGACGATAAAACACAAATGGTGTTCCAAAATATCCCAAAAAGGATTTGATGGGCTTTTCCCAATTTATTTAAATGTAATACTGTAAATTAATGTATACAAATATGAACTATACTAAACTATACAGATGCTGTTTTTATCAGGACCGCTGCCAGTAAGATTAAAAAAGGATGATTCCAATAAAACACAAAGTATGTTCGAAAATATCCCAAAAAGGATTTTGATGGGCTTTTTCCAATTCATTTAAATGTAATATATAAATGTATACAAATGTTAACTGTACTAATCTATACAGATGTCGTCTTTAGCAGGGCGGCTGCCAGTAACGATTAAAAAAGATTGTCGATGAAGCAAATTGTGTTCCAAATATTCTCAAAAAGATTTTGATGGGATTTTCCTAATTAATGCAATATATAAATGTATACAATTATAAACTATACTAAAGTAAATTGTTTTCCAAAATATGCCAAAAGTATTTTGATGGACTTTTCCCAGTTCTTATGTGATATATAAATGTATACAAAGATAAACTATACAAAGCTATACAGTAACAAATACCATGCCTAAAGTAACATTTTTAAATGATAAAGTGAGCTTAAGCAAGTCATCAATCAACCAGTTAATTGGATTTATTGTCCTTAATATATTCATGCATTTTCCAAGATTTGACTTATTGAATAAAACATCATAATTATTGAAATTAGATTGCCTTAATAGTATACCTAACTTTGTGTATTTCACAGTAACCTTGAATGTGTAACGTAGTTTAAAGACCTTCGGTTATTGACTTTCGAAAGTGCTCCTTAACTTTTCAGCAATATTTAAAAATAGTATAAAATGTTCATCTTTAAATTAATTTATCTAAGTTTATTTACATTTAAAGCTGTGCTAGGTTAAAGCGCGGAATTTTGTTTTTCTATTGTGGAAGCAGTTGGCGCAGTGGTTGCATTTCAGACTTCACTCTGTCAGCTGTTTGTGTTCCTAGGCAAGACACTTTATCCATGTTGCCTCTCTCCACCCAGGAGTATAAATTTGTATCTGGGAGGCACAAACGCCATATGCACTGATTACAGCAGCTGCAACATTGTGCAATTGATTGTATTCCAAAGGTGTTTGTTCCAATGACTGGGGTTAATAATTGTAAAGTGCTCAGAGGCCTTGGCAATAAGTGCTATATAAATGTCACATACCGCATTGTTCCTGTTAAACGCCCCGCCCCTAATAAACGCCCCCCACGAATTTTTCCATACTAATAAATCAACTTCCAATA
>JAOTQE010145357.1:0-11499 GCA_025631205.1 Nesometra sesokonis | reverse complement strand
AGACTACGCGCGCGTACGCGTACCATGTCTGGGTAAGGTTGTTTTTGTAAACAACTGTCTGGAATTGATAACGTGACGGTAACCTTGTCTTTGTAAACAAGTGCCTGGGATTGAAAACATGACAATATCACATTTACAATTCATATCATTCAAGATATAAAATCAAATTTGGGGTGAGCATCGGTTAAAAGTGGGTACACATGGGTTTATTACTCTAGCCTATGCTAGTAAGCACTTGTTCCTTTGGGAGTGTCTGCAAAAGTCATTAAGTTCTTGCAGAACATGATCTAAAAATAAAAAAAATTAAGTCTAGCGGCTTGACAAAAATTGATGTGGCAAAAAAAAAGACTGAATTTAAGTCTGCTATGAGTCATCCACACTGCGAAAAACACAATCTAGTGATCATGCAATTTTTTTGCGCCGAAAAAATCGCTTTGCACGAATTATTCGTATGAAATCGGCTTAAAACAAACCTTTATTGTTTATTCGCTCTTGTAACATCTCCTCAATTGCAGCCATAATAGTCATTATCTTGGTTTTGAATGGATCGTTGTTGTATGAACGTGGTTTTACCAATATCGGATCAACTACAAAAAATAAAAGAAAGTGTTTTTGAGTTTTTCTTCCACCAAACATCTGTCAGATAACTTGATGTTTTCAATGGCAAATTCTCCAGATGAATAGATTTGTCTAGATTGGTGTTTACATCTTTAAGATGTACAACCCTAACTTTCCAGCAACCAAAAAGATAACTTAAATTTTTACAATAACAATAATAATAATAATAAGATTTATTGAGCGCACATCTCCACAAAAGTGCTCAAGGTGCTTGTGAAAACCATTACAAAGCTTATCTTTTAAATCTAAGGCTACCAGAAAAATTACCAAAACCCAGATCACTGCTTCCGTTTACCAGGAATTTAAGGTGCAAAGACCAGCTAGTACATAACTCACAGGTGTTCTCAGTTTTGTGGGCATTTAACTAAACAATTTAAAAAACCAAAAAATTTAATTAATTTAATATAAATTAATTTCCTTGAGCAACAAGAAACAGATGTGCTTTCAGAGCTTGTTTAAACAAAGCAGTCGACGAACTCGATCTTATGTCAAGAGGTAATCTGTTCCACAAACGGGGAGCCGCAACTACAAAAGATCTGCCACCTCATGACCTCATCCGTGTTAAGCAAATTTTAACCCCATTTTAATTAGTTTTAATTCCTTTAGAAGGTTTTAGATACAGGTTTTTGTCATTTTTGTAATGTACGTGTGTGATTATGGTGTTTTGTGTTTAACATTTTTATATTTTCACATGTTTATACTTGTAACTCGAAAATCTTTGTAAATTGATATATTTTATGAAGACAAATACAATTTCTTGAATCTTGAGATCATTAAAATTGTGTCAGTGAACCCGTCCACTAGGCCATATCCGACATGAATCCAACGGAATGTTTTGACCCTTGGTATTTAATATCCAGGACCTCATCATGAAAACCAAGATGGCCGACAAAGTGTCAGAGCATCTAAGCTGCTAACATGACCATGTCAATCAATTCAAGTTAAACCAGTGAAAATAGCATTTCATTTCATTTTTCACGGGCCTATGGTTTTGTGTAAAGACAGTACAATACATATATTCAGTATGTTTATATGTGTATGTATGTATGTGTTGGGTGTGTGGGTGTATGTTTATATGTTTGTGTGTGTATAATTATTTATATACTTTTTTCCAGGCATGCCACCCACAAGCTATTGCTTTTCAGGTATTTGCCCTCTTCTTCTTTTTTAATTATAGTATTTCTCACCATAACGCATTGTATTATATTGAAAGAAGTAAATAAATGTTTATTTGAATTGAATTGAATACTACTAGTCCAGTCAATTTGAAGGTTGACCTCACACTAATTGCAATAGAAAGTTTTTCATGTGGAAACGATAGAGAAATATATCAAAAACAACATATCAAAAATCTTAAGAAATAAATTAGGTGGAACATGCCTAATTATGCAAATTTATGCAAATTAGCCTGAAATTTTGAACACTTTATAACTCTGTAACTAATAGGGCTAGGAAAGTAAATTTGGTCTCAAATTACTCAGAACATCAATGTTTATATTCACTCTAACTTTACACTAACTATTTGACCTTTGACCCATAATAATTTGAATATTCAAGAAAATTACATATCTCTGTATCTATTAGCGCTAGGGAACCAAATTTGGTTTCAAATTACTCAGAACATCAATGTTTATATTCACTCTAATGGAACTTTTTGACCAAAATGACCGGAAACAACCTATTTGACCTTTCACCCGTATAAATTGAGCGTTCAAGGTAATACAATATCTCCATTATTATTTGGGCTAGGAAAGCGAATTTGGTCTCACACGTCTCATAATATCAATGTTTATATTCACTCTAATAGAACTTTTTGACGAAAAATGACCAAAAACCACCTATTTGACCTTTAATCCATTATAATTTGACTATTCAAGGACATTGCATATCTCTGTATCTATTAGGGCTAGGGAACCAAATTTATTCTCAAATTACTCAAAACATAAATGTTTATACTCACTCTAACTTTTAAGACAAAATGACCAAAACCCACCAATTTGACCTTTGACCAGTAAAAATTAATTGCTGGATGTTTACATTACAGAACAGACCATCTTGATCCTAAAAAGGAGGTATTTTTGTAAAACAAATATAAACAAAGCATCGTAAACTTCATTGTGGCTAAACTGGAGCGAAAAGCCTGTACCATCATTACTGCAAATGGAAATTCCAATTTCACAATTGTGACAAATGCAGTCAAATAACACCATCCTGGTTGGTGATGTACTGACCTGCTGTACTTCTCTATTACCATGAAATGTGTGATTCCTACAAACTCTTGTTTCGTCTAGAACCAAAATTAACATAAAGTAAGTGTAGTAGAAAATGGGATATTAATGAAACTAGGAAGGTCCTCAGCGACACAACATCCAGTTATTTGAAATTTGGAAACCTGTTGCATTCGAAAAAAAAGTTATGAAGAGTTCCTACTTCTATCAACTGACATAAGTGTTTACTAGAACACCAAGCACAACAACAAGAAGACATAATTAATGCAGATGAAAGTATGGACCGGAAAATTGCAGCATGGACACAAGATATCATCGATTTAAGGAAAGGTGCTGAAATCAACTAATAAACTTGAACCACAGAGTTTGCCACCAACATCTGCTGCAAAATATCACAGCCCCCTGGTCTTTCATAAAATACAGGAATGAAAGGGAAATTATCCGAAGCCTACAGAATGGGGATGGTATGTATAGAAGTAAGTAAGAACTTCGAATGACACCCATAATGAACGACAATGCTCCAGCACCACCTTCCTTAATTGAAAAGATTTGATGCAATTGCAAAGAGGCTATTCTTCATCCAGATGCACATGTCGAAAGCATGGATTCATGTGGTCGTCAGTCTGTTGTGTGTAGGGTCTGGACTAAAATTGAAATTTGACATTAAAAATTAAAGTTTTGTATATTTTTCAAGTTCCATTAGAGTGTGTATAAATATTGTAGTGCAAGGATTTCCCGAACGATAAAGGAACGATATTGGGTTTGGACAATAGTGTTTCAGCTCCACGACAAGACATCCATTTACTGATGAAGACAGTGTATCTAATGGTGGCAATAAAGTAGTCCCGATACCAGACTAAACTTTGACTTGAGTGGATACATAGATTGACAAATGTTAAAGTTAGTGGAACAATGTGTATTGTATTAATTTTATTAATTTTTATTAAAATATTTCACAAGAATTGTATTTATGATTTATAGCGATTGTAGTTAAGCTTAGTAGTATTAATTATAATATCATAAATTCCAAATAAAGTAAATGATAGATAGAAAGAAGAAAAAAAGGAAAAATGGAATGGCAATCCAGAATATACAATGATTAAAAATCATTGTAAAATAATTATAGAAAAATGTTGGTGTTTATCGTCAAGACGTCTGCCTGTCACGTTTCAAATTCAGTACTGAACTCAACCCTACGTGACTCAAATGTTCTTTATATGAAAAGATTAGAAGTTTAGTAAAAATTGGTTATATGTTTGAAATAAAAATATGAAGATTTACCTTATTTCTTGTATTAATGCATATGACTAATGTAATTATTTGTTATGGATCAAAGGTCAACTAGGTGGTTTCCGGTCATTTTTGATCAGAAACTCCCTTTAGAGTTAATATTAACATTGATATTCTGAGAAGTTTGAGACCAAATTCACTTTCCTAGCTATAATAATTACGGAGATATATGGCATTCCTTTGAATGCTCAATTTTTATGGGTTAAAGGTCAAATTGGTGGTTTCAGGTTATTTTTGGTTAAAAAGTTCAATTAGAGTAAATATAAACATTGATGTTCCAAGTAATTTGAGACCACATTTGTTTCACTAGCCTTAATAGTTACGGGGATATGAAATTGCCTTTTCATTCAACCTGTTATGGGTCAGTGGTCACATAGGTGGTTTCTGATCAATTTTGGTCAACAAGTTCCATTAGAGTGAATATAAACATTGATATTCTGAGAAGTTTGAGACCAAATTCGCTTTCCTGACCCTAATAATAACGGAGATACAGTATTGCCTTAAATGCTCAATTTTTACGGGTCAAAGGTCAAATTGGTGGTTTCCGGTAATTTTTCATCAAAAAAGTTCCATTAGAGTGAATGTAAACATTTATGTTCTGAGTAATTTGAAACCAAATTTGGTTCCCTAGCCCTTATAGATAAAGATATATGTAATTTTCTTGAATATTCAAATTATTATAGGTCAAAGGTCAAATGGGTGATTTATGGTCATTTTTCATCAAAAAGTGTCATTAAAGTGAATATAAACATTGATATTCTGAGAAGTTTGAGACCAAATTCGCTTTCATAGCTCTAATAATAATGCAGATACGGTATTGCCTTGAATGCTCAATTTTAACAGGTCAAAGGTAAAATTGGTGGTTTCTGGTCATTTTTGGTCAAAAGGTTCCATTAGAGTGAATATAAACATTGATGTTCTGAGTAATTTGAGACCAAAATTGCTTTCCTAGCCTTTCTAGTTACGGAGAATTAGATTGACTGGACTATACAAGCAATAAGATACACCATTACCATATCAGGATTCAATATTTTAACATTAATTATATCATCATCAATAATACTATCAGAAATCATCGTTCCTTTGAAGACACAATTATTGTTAATTATTGGATCCTAATATTATCCCTGGAACCTACTTTCTTCAGGTGGATTGACATGTAATAAGTACTCCTCATCATTGTCATCTGGCACAGAAATGGCTTCAACATCAAGATTCGCGAAAATATGTTTAGCGTACTCATCTGACTTATCCTGACTGGACGCTTTACCAGTCCCTACGCTTGCTGTCAACCCAACAATCTAAAAATAATGATAACCTGCAGTAAATGTTGAGAATGTCACCAGGGAGGTATAAAATAGTCTATTTTATACCTCCCTGATGTCACCATGCAGTATCAACACCATCAACACCATCACCACCACCACCATAACCATAACTACCACCACCACCACAACCATCACTACCACCATCATCACTTTCATCAATTGTTGATAAACTCCGTATAATTATGAATATTATGAATCATCCAGGAATGTGATAAAAGATAATTAAAATGTTTCTTCTGGCTTACTCTGATCTAAAAGAGCTAGCTATGCAGTGCCGTAGCCAGCATGAGGAAGACGAGCGCCTCGTCAGAAATTTTCAAAATTTAGCTTTTTAAGGGGGACTCATCTTCTGAACAGGGTTCCAGGCCCTGGAATCCTACGTTACCTCCAGACTTCGCCTCGTCGGTTTTTCAACTCTGGCTACGGCCCTGCTATGTATCACGACTCATCCGAGTCGCATCATCAGGCCGAGTAATCGTCTGACCTATTATTGACTGTGAACATGTGGTGATCATGGTCAATAATAGGTTCACAGTCAATAATAGGTCAGTCGATTACTCGGCCTTATGATGCGACTCGGATGAGTCCTGATACGTAGTCAGCTCTATTAAATCAGAGTAAGTCCAGAAGAAAAGTTTATAATTACTATCTTCTTTCATAAACTCCATACCTGAGGTAACTGTGCTTCTTCATTTTCAATCTTCTTTCTCCGATACATTGCCATTATTACATTGTATGGATTTTTACCCTAAAAGAAAATCTTTCATTTAAATCAACTGGCTAATAAAAGCTGTAGTCAAATATACCGTATTATATTTATCATTTTCACATTTAGGCACATAGAAACCAATAGTTGGCAGAATTCCTTCAAGACAATATCCAGATAATTGTGCTCTATATAAAATATTTAAGAAGGGAGTTGTTGGTGTCAGCAAGATTTGAAAGTTGTTTAACATGTATGGAACATGTTTTCAAATTTTTGTATATTATTTATGAAATCCAGTCTAACTTTTTTCGATGAAATTAATGTTTTCCGAGCAAAATTCAACTGAAATCCAGTGGGGAGTCTAGGGAGTCATGCCCAGTCCAGAGTCACCTGTGATCTTTGAGCTCCAGATTGTATTTAAAATGTCAGAGGTGGTTATGAAGTGGAGCTGGATTGTGGTAGGGGTGGTGTGACAGGTGTAATAATTTACTTAACAGAAAAATGATGGCAATAGGCATGGATTCACAGCCCACCTAGGGCTCGGGAAATTTGGAAATTTTTCTCTATGATGTTCACTGGTTCTCTCTTAAACTCACATGGTGTCAAAATTATAGCTCACACTATAGTACTTCAAAATATATATATATTTTTTCTTTGTCACCAAATAGGTCTTATTAAATTCTACATCTAATATTTAAACTGCACTGATTGGTTAAAGAGCGCCACATGATTAAAAATATTCCTACTATTCCAGCAAGCTGACGTCACTTTGCGAAATAGTACTATATCAAAGTGACGCCACTTTGTGGCATAGTAAAATACTATTTGACAAAGTGACGTCACTGACAATTGTGATGTTTACACAGTGATAAGTACTAGGCTAGACCCACTACTAGGCCTAGTCTAGGCATCCCGATCCAGACGAATCAATTCAGTAGACAGTGGAAACACACAAAAACAAATAAAACATGGTATGTCCGTTTTCCGAGAATTTTTGTGGAGATTATGGAGTGAATTTTGAAGATGTAGGCCGGGGCCAAGTAGTGTATTCGTGCCTCAATCGCACCTCCGCAGAGCGTACGGGAAAGGTACGCTAAGCCTAAGTGTAGGCCTAGAATTAGGCCTACACAGAGACAATTTTCCTCAGGAAATGCACTATTAAAACTTTTTAAAACGTTTCCTGATGAAAAAAATATTCTGCGACATCAAAAGTGGAGAGGGAAGAGGGTCGACAGCTGGACCCTACCTTGGATCCGTGATGGTATTTCTAGCAACAAAACTTTCAAATGTTCTTACATGGCAATGATGACATTCATCGAATACCAGCATTGTAAAATCATCAATGTTCACGTCATTCTTCTCAAGCGCATTCACCACAATCTGCGCTGTCAGAACTATGACATCATTACTTTCTATCAGGTTTTTTAACGATGCTACCTGTGGCGTATCACCTATCAACTGGCTGAGTCGCAAAGAATTTGACAGGTAACTCTTAAACATCTCATATTGTTGAGATACCAGAGAAGTCTAGAATAAAAATAATACAAGTAGTTTAAGTTGTGTCGAAGCAATTGGCGGCAGTGGTTGGGTTTTGGACTTTCAATCACTTTATCCACTTTGCCTCTCTCCACCCAGGAGTATAAGTATAAGTGGGTACCTGGGAGGTACAAATGTTATATGCACTGATTACAGCAACAACATTATGGAATAGATTGTGTCCCATAGCTGTTTGTTCCAATGACTGGGGTAATAATTGTGAAGGACTTAGAGGCCTTGGCAGTAAGTGATATATAAATGTCACATATTATCATTACATATTAGTAAGTACTGGTTGAACTATTCTCCATATTAATAACAGTTTACTATAAAATAACTACAACTTCTTCTAAACTCAAGAATTTGTGAATCTCACCACAAAATGAGTCTCATGGCTGGAAGATGGAAAACATTTATTTGTAACATTCTTGCAGATAATAATAAAATAATATTTATTAGGTAGTATTTACCTGGAGAGAATCGGCAATGCAAGATTTATATCAAAGTGGAGGGTAGAAAATGAGTTAATATCTAAACTACAAGTGAGAAAGTGGTCGAAAAAGGTTATAATAAATATGCGGGAAGTTTCAGCCTGAAAGCTGAGATGAGATAACTGTCGGCCATTGCTAAAGGACATAGCCATTGTTCTAATAGGTTGAAGAAAAGAATTAAAAGGTTGACATCATGAATTGGACAAATTTACAAATAAATTTCAGGATATATGTACAAAATAATTACCGTGTTTACTAGAAAAAGAGCTTTTTTTTGTTTTTGATTCGACGTAGCAGAAGCTTGCACCTTGAAATGTTCTCTGATAAAATGTACAGCGACAACCGTCTTTCCAGATCCCGTGTGCGATATGATTATTGTGTTTTTTCCATCAACAACAGGTTTTGCCAACTTTAACTGATACTTACGTAGCGTTAACTTCTTTGATTCTCCTTCAAAAGGTTTTTCTGAAAGTATTTAACCTGTACATTAATACAATATACCGACACAAATGTAGGGGATGCTATTCTGAAAGAATTTAACCAGTATGTTAACTCAATATACCAACGCAGAATTACAGGGAGGTGTCTCCCCCACAGAGTAAGTAAAGTAAATCCATAGTATGAACCTGAAGGCTCATAGGGCTGGAGCTTATTTCCAGTTCCTGTAGCGTGAAGCAGATGAGAGTATGATACTTCCCCTGGATGGGACGCTAGTCCACCGTAGGTTATTTCTCAGTAATTTGCTGGTACCCGTTCAGGCGCGGATCCAAGGGGGGGGGGGCGCGTATTTTCGCCAAAACGTAGTTGCGCCCCCCCCCCTTTATTTTAGGTGCGGCTGGTCCAAAATATAAAGGAAAAACCTAAGATACGAACAAAATAATGCGGCAACCACGCCCACCCGGACTGGAAAAGTGCGCCCCCCTTTCGGCGGATCCTGAATCCGCGCCTGCCATCGTACAGCTGGGTAGACTGAAGTAATGTGAGTAAAGTGCGTTGCTCATGTGCACAAGCAACCAGCGAGTCTCGAACCACCGACCTCTCAATTAGGATTCTGAACCACAGCTTCTGCGCCACCTGCTCTCACCCTTGCCCACCTTTTTACAGTAAACCCAAATTTGTTTTAATAAAATAGAAAGTAAATAACGAATTATGACTTGTGTGTTGTACGTTATAAATGCATACTCTTATAAGTAAGGAATGTATACTTCAAGATGCTGCTTTATGAGCATCTAGAACCTTATTATTTTTCAAAATTTTGTAAGGAATGGGATACTCCATGTCCTAAACCCACCCCCTGTGTACTCAGTCTTTCTATATACTCCCTCAACTTAAAATGTAAAAAAAGTGTATCTGTGCCATTGATGCCCTAAATGACTAATTGTATAAACATTAACATTATATTTCTAATAGTTATTCAGACAGCTTTCCATTTAACATTACTGTGCACAAAATTCTCTGACTCTATAGTATTGGGCATTTATGCCACATTGTAAAATTGAAAACCTAAGGCTGTCGATCAAGACGGCCAACGTTGTTGACACAAGAAAGTCACCAACTGCTATGTGCACAGTAAAGTGTTACCTCCATAGATTTTATATGAATGTGAGGCATGACGACAAGAAGTATGAATCCTCTTTTAATGTGGTGCTCATCCTACAAAATCTTTAAATTAACTCTAGCATTTTTGGAAATTTGGGCTGGTTGGTTTGGAAATATTAAAATTTAAAAGAAACCCCCAAATTCTGACCCTGATTTTTGGTCTGTCTGGCTTGGATAATTCATACCTCTTCTATCATCATATTTTTCTTCTATTGTCCCATCAACGCTATCAATATCCATATCTGGATCTTGCGTTGGGCCTCGGTATTGATTGTCATTTGATAAACGAGTTAAGAGAATTTGTTCAAACAGCATTGATATCGTATAATAAGTTCTGCAGCTTTTAATTCAAAACATATTTACCCGAAAAAGCAGTATTGAATATATTGTTTAACAAGTTCTGCAGTTTTTTTTAATTTAAACCACATTTACCCGAAAAACAGTATTGAATATATTGTTTAACAAGTTCTGCAGTTGTTTTTTAAAATTTAAACCACATTTACTCAAAAAAAGCAGTATAGAATGTATTGTATAACAAGCGCTGCAGTTTTTTAATTCAAACCATATTTACTCATAAAAATAGTGTTGAATATATTGTACAACAACTTCTCCAGTTTTTTAATTCACACCATTTTTACCCAAAATAAAAGTTTGAATAAAATACTCAAGATTCAAGAGTTAGCAAACACAAGTTAGGGCCATGTAAATAAAGGGCTTTACAGTATATCAATTTTTTATCTTACCATTAGTATTATCTTCATTGGAATTCATCGGTACATCTTCAGTTGATGAGTTACTCACGGCATGTGGGTTTTGAACAATTTCTACCAAAAATCAAAATCTGATCAGTTTTGTCCATTACATTTAGCTAAATGTTTGCCAACTGCAGTGAACAAGGAAAATAAACAAGTTATAAAATATGCAGTGAACAGTAAAAAATTATTTCTCCCCAACACGGTACCAACCTATTTGAAGCGAAGAGAATCAATGAACATTTAAATGGATGAACGTATGGCTTACTGATATATAACCATGTTATCTACATGTATTTGCCAGGATAAATTATTAGAGATAGTTAGGCCTAACAGCTTACACGAAAAAACAGCATAAACAAATTGTCTTATCATTAAAAGTGGATTACAACAAGAATTGGTTTGCAACTAATTAACAATTCTACTGTTTTATTAGAGTTGATAACCATGGTTATCTGAGGACCACTTAAATGCAACCTCAAGGGTTGACTGGAGCCCACTAGATCTGTCCCTGCCAACAAGCTCATAGACGGTAGTGCCATTCGTATATTTTATGCATGACACCCCGGCCGTAGGTCGTTGACAAAGACAATAAAAAGTATGGGCCCAGCCTTGAGGTATCCCCCCATTTACAGAAACCCAATTTGAAATTGTTATAGATCTGTTTTATACACATTTTAAATCACCCTCTTCTCATTATTATTATATAATCTATTAACTGTTAGCTGTTAACTATTGTCATCATTGATATTACACCAGGTCTTAAATTATATAATTATATACTCAGATTTAAATGATCGAAGAAATAACAGACATGCTTTACAACGTATAAAAATAACAACCGCTTTTAATTTCATGATGCTAACTTTATTACAACAACAATACAAACATGTTTCGGCAGTCACCTGCCATCTTCAGTGTAATGAAATACTGAACGTGAACTACAGCTTA
>JAOTQE010145346.1:0-11500 GCA_025631205.1 Nesometra sesokonis | reverse complement strand
TAACTGTACTATGATACCATTATTCGTTACTTATTTATGTTTTTATTGTCTACATGGAAGAAAATAAATGTATTTTTCAATTGAATTGAATTGAATCAATGGACTGAACAACCTGGCAAAATAACATATATTGCTATGTAAACTGTAACAATCAAAAAGCATTTGTAATGTTAATTTCGAGGTCCATTATTCAAAGTACAATGCAAATCTTCCTTAATTTTTAATTGTAAGCTGTATCTGCAGGGTCCAGAAGATCCCTACAGTGGGTTGAACCTGTGAATGTTTAAAACTATGAGAATCCTATGGAGAAACGTATAACAATTGCAGCATAAGAATGCAAAGAAAATGTGCCCTTGGTGTTATATTCATCCATTTGTACAAATGAGGCATGTCATGGCAAAACCACCAAGTTGTCGTATAATTGAAGAATGGAGGTAATGTTTAAACCATATTACACTTGGGGTCAGTTATCAAAATCGGACATTTTAACTAAAGTTATGGAACAAAATAAACAAAAATTTCCTTCGTATTTTTTATATTTGCTGTTATTTATTTGCTTATTTCTCAGTAACTTGGTGGTTTTGCCATGTCTTACCCCAAATGACATCCACACAATATACAAATACTAATCAATTGTTTTATTTTTTCTCAGCAAATAGACGGAGAGGCGTTCCTGCTGCTGACTCAGGCAGATTTGGTAAAGATTATGAACATCAAACTAGGCCCAGCCGTCAAGATCTTTAATGCAATCCTCATTTTAAAGAGCCAGGAGGAACTGTGATGACTGATCAACTAGATCAAGTTATCTGAAACGCCAAGGGTCACAGAAACAGTTGTCCTACATCCAGGAACACAACAGAAACACTTGCCCAACATCTTGGAATACAGAAACACTTGCCCTACATCTTGGATCACAACGGAAACACTTGCCCTACATCCTGGATCACAACAGAAACACATGCCCTACATCCTGGATCACAACAGAAACACTTGCCCTACATCCGGGATCACAACAGAAACACTTGCCTGACACCTGGATTACAGAAACACTTTCCCAACATCCTGGATCAATTAAATACTTGCCCGACATTCTGGATCACAGAATCACTTGCCTGACATTCTGGAGCAGCTCAAAATTTGTATTAGGCAACCATAATATTTTCACTGGTCACCTGAATCTTCCTAAATGTTGGTAAAATATTTATGACAGAGCTAAGTCAAAGAGCATCATTTAGTTATATATTGGTATATGCAATATTGCAATATATATGCAATATTATATTGCAATATTATATGTAATAATATAGCTAAGTCGAACATCATTTAGTTATATATATATATATGTAATATTGAATGCCTTTGAGGAGGAATACTGACAAATATTATAGAAGCTCATCTGTGGCAAAATATTGAACGAGTTGAAGACTCCTTACTACTTCATAATTAACCATTGTCAATTATGCAAAACGGTAACTTTTAATGAATAGTTCTAGTTGTGTATTCGCCATTAGGCAGGTCTCAATGTTGTCTGCTTATGCACATATGGTTTCTTGAATAAACAATCATAAAAAATCAGGTGACAGTGGATTGGGTTTGGGTATTACAGTACTTGTGTGTGATTCAATACTACATACTAGTGAACTGATTAGAACAACATAATTGAATAATAATGCTTGGTATGTATTTCAACTGTTCACACTGTAGAAGGAAGCCTAATATGAACATGAAAGTGAAGCTAGGCCATGAAGTGTATGCATTGTAAATCCAGGAAAAACATTTCATTTTTTTCTGGGCCATGAAAACAAAATCGATGATGTGTTAGGTCCATTAAGTTGATGTTCATCTATAAGATCTTTAATAGAATTATCTGTTGAAACAATGAAAAGATCCTCGGTCTAAATTGGTTGCTTGTTTCTTGAGCAAGATGTTATCCATGCCGAATCTCTCCAACTATGAGTATAAATGGGGGAGGTACAAATAGCAAATTGCACGGATACTGATTACAGCTGAAATATTATGGAATGACTTCACAAGTATATGATCCACAGATGCTTTTTACAATAACTGGGGAGGGGTACTCAATTCGTGAGAGACTGGGGAGGGAGTTTCTAATTTATTTTCCTAGAGACCTTAGCAAATGCGCTAATATGTGATGCATATATGAAAGCTTTATAATATCTATAGATGGTTTTGCCTAATTTTAATGACAATGTTAATGTAACATCAGAAATTATTATATAAGTAAAATTTATTAACTTGTTTCCGTGTTACTTATATTCAGTATAAGAAAATTACTGTATAAGAATGTATGAGCAATTTACATATACATTGTTATTGATTATACAGTTGTAGTTTATTGAGTTTTA
This sequence comes from Nesometra sesokonis, assembly GCA_025631205.1. Taxonomy (NCBI): domain Eukaryota; kingdom Metazoa; phylum Echinodermata; class Crinoidea; order Comatulida; family Antedonidae; genus Nesometra; species Nesometra sesokonis. The sequence goes on along the minus strand of JAOTQE010145346.1, from coordinate 9,134 downwards.
TGGAATTCATCAGCGTGATTTATAGAAGGTCTCACCACATAATCGATCGCATTGCAGATAAAATCAATTTGAGATATTCCTAAAATGTTTCAGAAGTGAAAGTTTTATTCAAATAGTTTTAGTACTATGGCTCTTGCATTTCCTAATTAATACGTTTTAGGTCAGTTTTTAAGCTGGAAAGTGTCCTATTTTCTGAGATTGACTGTCTTTTAATTCATGGTTTGATGACTTTGATGATTTTCCTGAAAAGAAATGTTTCCGTATATTAAAAAGTCAAATACTTATATATTCAGATCAACTTATTCTAGGAATGTCATTGAAGTTTAGGTTACAGTTTATACTCTTATCTGTTGTTAAACTAACAATAACTACGTTTTTGATTTTCTAAATGTGAGAAGCATTTTGTGGTGAGACCTTTCAAATTTTATGTGTTTATAAGTATACTTGTATTTTATTTAAGTATGCATTTATATAACAGGTCAAAGGTTGACAAATGCTTATACTAAGTAGTAGTAGAACGTTTGTTTTACAAACACAAAATTTGTGAGTTTTAATCTAAACTTGGTACATACGAGTGCCACTGTTGCAAAGTGTACATCCAAGTGGCATTCATAAATTGAATATTATTTGTAAACTAAATCAGAACTGTTGACAGTTTTTAGGCTGTGAAATTTAATCCGTTGAACTGTCTCTGACAGCAGTGGTAATGTGGTTTGGTGGTTAACATGCTTGCCTTCCAATCCTGAGATCCTGGGTTCAAACCTGGCTGCAAACTATATGCTTTCCAACGACCTAACCACGCCACTCACTAAGCGAGACATGGTTTTAGAAAGATAACGTTGTTCTCATCTTATAAGTCGTGAGAAAATTTCCTGTTGAAATTTGCTAAATTTGACCATGTAGCAAAGGCTGTACAAATTACCAGATATAGAAGTTATAAATATAGCATTAAACATGTAACGTTTGCGGTACACCACGTATGTAGTTGTAAGCTACTCTTGCATTTCTTTATACATACTTTTTAGGTCAGTTTTTAAGCTGGAAAGTGTCCTTTATCTAGCTTACAACTACATTCGTGGTGTACCGCAAACGTTACATGTTTATTGATATCTCACCATGCAAACCTTCAAGCAAAATATAGCATTTCTCTTGCTTGTTACACTATTTGTCTGTTTTGGTCTCTTTAGGTTTATTTTTACATTCATAAAACCTGTCATGCTTAATTTGCCGTTTATAAACGTTATCTATGTTATACTTAATTATTAAGTTTGTAACATTAAAAGATAAATCCACAAGTATCAGTTTGTTTAAATCTGTGTTCACACTATTGGCTGTTGATAATATGTGAGGTCTCACCACAAAATGAGTCGCAACGTAGGTGAGATCAAATTGAGATAATCACCAAATTCGTTTGAAGTCAAATTTTTTAGAAATTACGTTTTAATCAATTATGAGTACTATGGTACTTATATTTTATTATATTCTATTTTTTATGTCAGTTTTCATATAGGAAATTGCCTTTCATGCAGACTTTCTGAGATTTATTGTCTTTTAATTGTCGATTTTTCGATTATTTTATGGCCAATGTTCTCAAAACAATGTTTCCATACATGAAAACTTTGAATGCTCATGTCTATGGATCTACTTATCCAATAAAAGTCATTTAGATTACAGCTTATATTGTGCTCTATTAGAAGGTGTCAATAACTCAATTTTGGATGTTTCTATCATGAGACTCATTTTGTGGTGAGACCTCAAATATATGGTACAGCATTGCTATTCTCTTGTATGGTCATCAGACCTCACATATATGGTACAGTATTGATATTCCCATGTATGGTCATCGTGTGATGTCATCATACCATATATAGGCATACCAATTTTTTTATTGTCACAGAAAATGTGATAGAATTTAGCTTCAACATGTAAAGAAAATATCAAACGTTTATTCTGATAAATGTAAAGATTAATTTGAATTGATGTTCGAAGATAATTAAACATTCAATACTGCAACAAACATTAAGCAAATATTTACCGTGATTTACACAGCAAAAAAAAAACATTACAGAAATGCCACCAGCACCTGTGTCATTGTCTGTAAATATAATTTTATTACCATATTTACGGAACTAATCATTATGGAACCTCCATGTTGTTATTGTCGATTTTACAGAATTATCTGCTGAAGAATTAGAAAACATTTTTTAAAAACTGATTTTATTATAATTTATATTCAGTTTATGTCACATGGTAGCAGTCCAGATGCAACAGAAAAATATTCTTTTTTTTCCTTTTTTTTGTTCTAGAAAAATTCTATTTAATTTTTTTAATGACTTTTGTCTATTTTGGAAACAACACTATTAGAAGTACATTTGAGGCATGTCACGGCAAAACTACCAAGTTCTAGGAAAATTGAAAATTGAGTTATTGTTAAAACCAGTACTACATCATTCGTAAGTTTTAAAATGATGTGTAAATTATCAAATCTGACAACGGTAACTGAAGTTATGGGACAAAATAGACACAAATTTCTTTTTTATTTGTTTATATTTCCTGTTGTATGTTTGCTTATTTCCCAATAACCTCCTGTGCAACAACTTGGTGGTTTTGCCATGACTAGCCTCATTTTGTATTACAGTACAGTACAGTATATTATTTAATGTTACCTGCAGTATGTTGATAATTATGTGCTGATGGCGAGTTCGTTGTTTATACAAATACGAATTAAAGTTCAAATATTAACTGAAAGTGACTTGGAAACTTTGTAGTGTAAAAGTTTTTGACTCGAAAAAGTGTCTCTCCATAGGTCGTACTAAACACCAAAGCCAGGGGCGGATTTGGTAGGGGCGCAACCACCGCTCCCACCCCTTATATTAGGTGCGCCGGGACCAAAAGTACCAGAGCACCAAAATGCGGAAATAATCTTTTTTTTTTGCTCGTCAAAATAACCAACCACCAGCAACCACGCTTACCCGGACCTGGAAAAGTGCGCCCCGCCCTTTCGGTGGATCCTGGATCCGCCCCTGAAAGGCCAGTACAATCAAAATCTCACGAGAGTACTTACCAACGTGAAAGATGAAACGAAAGTTTTAGTTTAAAGAAACAAAATATTTGCCCTTAATTTTGCAATTTTAAGGCTAAAAATGACCAAAAAATGGGTGCTGCAGGATACTCCGGCAACCCCACCCGAGATCCGCCAATGGATTTAATTTTGTATTACAGGGGCGGATTTAAAGAGAGACCGGGCCGGCAACGCCCCTCTCTCCTCCCACCTTTTTCGGAAGTAAAATATAACAATATTATTAACATTGTCTATAAAACGAACATATTCAGCAGTCTTAAGAGAAGAATATTAGATACCAAAATTTGTCGCGGACCATCCCCAGGACCCCCTAAAACTCTGACACTCTACCCGTCCCTCCGGCCCCGTTTCCAAATGTGTGCATCCGCCCAGGTATTGGGCTATGGTAGTCACCATTGGTTGCCAGTATTTCCAGTTGTGTGTAGTAGTATAGGAATGGGAACATTAACGCATTAATGGTGAGATGTGGCGTTGACTTGGGTTTTGCTCATCACAACTGAAGCAGGGGATGGTATTGTTCCCATCCACATCATAGATAAAATTACCAGCGTAAACTGTTGACCAATGGGATATAAGCATGTGTCGCATATAAAGTACTGTAATGTTGGTTGATAATTTATACGCCCTCGTTGGCAACCAGGAAAAATTATAACAGATCTAGAAAACCATGGTCACCGCCAATCCCAGATGCTCTTTGCTAAACCTACAGAGACTGGAATGCTTACATTTTAAAGGAAAGTTAAATGAATTTCAATTTTGAAACCGAAAGTGCGATCAGGGATGATCGCGTGACTATATAAACAAAGGAACATTAATTTTTTTTTGTTTATTGCTGCATAACAGTTTTGCAGGTGTGTTCATTCTATACTTTACGATGCTTGTTATGATTTATATCTTTATTCTCGCAGCTGCAACAACAGGTAACTTTATAATACTAAAGACGTACTGTCACTTGTAAATACAGTGGTGATCTAGGAATGTACGGAGTTGGGGGAGGGTAAAGGGGTGGTTTGGGCGGATCCAGACATTTACGTTAGGTTATGGTACCGTAGTGTGAATCCAAATATAACCTTCTTTAACTCTAAGGGTCTTACGTGATAAGCATTATCTTCTAGTAACGATGATGGTATATTTGAATCAACTCTATTGTTTTATGATTTCACTTCTGTTGCAAGATATGCCATTATATAAAAAAATGTTGGAAATATACATTAGTAACTTAGGATTTTGGGAAACGGAATGGCTTATGAAGCAGATCGGGTGGCGTTGATCTGTAGAAAATTTAGAATATGGCATCTCTGGATGCTCGAAAATGACACTATAAATAATTTCAAATATTTTGAAAGTGACTCAATTTAATTTAATTAAGGTACGACTTGTCATTATTAATAAGTGAAAAGAAAACTTAGCCAGAATCAACCTCATCACTCCAACGTTGGAGCAGAACAGCGAAAATTCTAGGATACGACACCTCTCAGGATTCTTTAAAAACATTTAGGCACAGTAATACAGTAGTACACTTACTTATCGAACGTCGCAATTTATCGAAATTGAGGTATTTACATTATTTATTTACTATTAAACAAAACAAACACACCAATCTCAGACTCAACCAACCTCTAGGTTTAGTTGAAATCATTAAAAAATATAGCTCCTCTAGAAGATCAGAATGACGTTTAAATACAGTAAATTGCTTTTTTAGGCCTCAGTTTAGCTCGTCAAAGCAAGACATTTGGAAAAAAATCAACAACCTTGGTCCCAAATTTAAAACTTACATGCCACCAATTAATTTGATGTCGCTACTTTCAGGAAGATACAATGTTTCGCAAGGATGACAAGCTGATTTAAACCGATTCTACTAGTCTTGGTTCAAGACGGTGATTCGGTTTACTTCGTGGAAGACGTTAAAAGGCACCCATTGCTTTCCATAGCAGGTGGATGGTCATACTTTTCTGATGTCTGGATCACCGTCTTGGTAAACACTTCAATGCCACGTTATTTCCCACCACGATTTCATGGGCATATAATTATCCGCTTGCCTGGTTTCAGTTGGATGTGATTGGCTAATCCACTCGATAAAGGTTGAATATGCATGTATGACAATTACCGGCAGATTCATAAAGTTTAGGCCTTTTCCCACAAGCGATCGACTGCTAAAACACATGGTTTGTGGTTATCTAGCCTAGCCTAATTCTCTCACCATTGCTATTAAATAGTAGTAGGCCTATCTAATTACATCTAAGATATTTCTCAGACTTACTTCGATTAGCGAACACAAGGCCTAGGCCCTAATCATTATATATAATATCCAGACTTGGAGCAAGTCTACGACCCTACTTGTAAATACAATTTGGCACAGAGATCAGCACAGATAAGCCTCGTAGTTGAGTTGATTTTTAACGTCAGTTCTTTCTTCAAACAAATATTTGAGATATTTCGCTACGGTAATCTTAAATGCAGTAGCAAATTCAAAATATTTTATAAAACGTTTTTTTTTTATTTGTGATGTTCAGAGATTTTAAAAATATTAATTAGTGTACTTTTCATACATGTGATTTAAATTTTTATTTGCTTGGTACCATAATTTTCAATATGCTTTACTTATACGAATATTTTTTTTTTCTTGAACCTTGACTCTTGCAATTAGCTGTTGAATGAATAAACTAAAACAATATGTGAGGTCTCACCACAAAATGAGTCGCATCGTAGGTGACATCAAATTGAGATAATCACCAAAATAAGTCTGAAGTCAAATTTTTGAGAAATTTAGGTTTAATCAATTATGAGTACTATGTGATTTATATTTTATTATAAAATAGTTTGTAGGTCAGTTTGTCATGTAGGAAGGTGTCATTCATGCAGATTTTTTTTAGATTTATAGTATTTTAATTAATTAATAATTATTTATTGCTTTATCGACGATTTTCTCATAACCGAGTTTCCATACATGACAATTTCAATTGCTTATATGTATGCATCTACTTATCCAATGAATGTAATTTAAAGTATAGATTACAGCTTTTATTATGCTCTATTGGAAGGTACCAATAACTCAAGTTTTGATTTTTCTACCCCGAGAATCATTTTGTTGTGAGACCTTACATATAACCATAAGTTTAGAGGTATTTAATATTAAGCGTACACAAATAATCAACCTGCCCAACAAGTATAATTTATAACTTACGGTAGTGCCGAAGCCAGCAAAAGGAAGTCGCCTCGTCTGAAATGTCAATGATTTGGCATTTTAAGGGGAGCTTATCTGACCTCCAACAGAAGGTTCCAGTCGCTGGAATCTTACGTGACCACCAGACTTCGCATTGTCTGTTTTTCAGACAGTTACGACCATTCTACGTTCGTGGATGAAATAGTGAAGATGTCCCAAATAACGCTTTTAATTTGAATTTAATATTTTTTAAAATGCCGTGTGTCATTTTACTTCTCATAAAAAGCGCCTTACAAATGTATAGATTTAATTAACTATTGCTTTTTCTTTTAGCTGAACGAGGTGATCTGAGCCTCTCCGGTGGCAATCAAGACGGTGTGGGATTTTTAGAGATAGCCGACAATGACGAGAGATATGCAATTGCTTGCTTTGTCGACGATGGATATAGTAGAATACATGGCGAGATAGCATGCCGACAGCTAGGTAATATGGATAGATTTTTGGAGCAACTGACGCATACCTAACTCAAGTACAGTTGAGAATACTTTCCTATTCTAACAAGTTCGCATCTTCGTCCATCAATGTTGGGGTTAAAGGGTGTGTTCTCTTTTCTTTGTTAATGGGTTCGTAGTCATGGCCAAGTTATATTCTCTTGGAACACTTTAAAAGCTTATTATGTATAGGCCAAAAAGACTGCCATTTCCGAGCATCAGATGTGACATTCTAAATGTTCTGTGTTCTTCATGTATAATCGTTTCTCAACTGCGTTAAATTTGGCTATAACAGCACAATTACCGAGCATCTAGGGGTTCCATATTGGCTAAGATGTACTAATATGCGAATACACTGATAGAATTCCTATTTTGACCCTTGACCTCAAATTTCAAGGTTATAAATTAATTTCAGGCATCAAAATGTATTTTATTTCTTTTCACAGTACAATTCTCTACATTTTGACACCAATATCATCCATATACCATATCGGACTCCTGAGATACAATATGGTCATTTTAGCAAAGGTCAATGATCTTTGACCTTGCAAAAGGCACTTTCCCAATCCACTATATCATCTACATTTTTAAGTAAATATTAACACCTACATTTATTCAAAACAGTTGAAAAACCCTGTTATAGAATTTTCCCATAGATCTACCCAAAATCAATGAAAAATTGTTATTTTGACTTTGACCTCAAATTTGAAGGTCATAGGTCAATATCGTGAATCAAAATGTATTTCAATCTTCATTTTAGTTCAATTCTCTGTATTTTGACACCAATATCAACTAACATATCAGATTCCGAGATACAATTAATGGTCATTTTAACAAAGGTCAATGACCTTTGATCTTATAAAAAAAAACACTTTCCCCACCCCCTACACCACCTAACTTTTTTTGGTAAATGTTGACACCCATACCTACTCAAATCAGTTGAAAAACCTTTTCATAGAATTTTTTCACAGACTGGCTAAAAATATTGCTAATTTGAGGTTACTAAAAGGCTTTGAATTTTGATATTTTGAAAGATTTTTAAATATAGGCTAAAGCAGTACAATTACCGAGCATCTAGGGGTGCCATATTCTAACATATTCGCACCTCAGTACCCCAGCCATGATGGGCTAAGCTAGGTGTGATTTTATTTTGCAATAATGATGACAAAACCATGCATCAATCATGATTAAATTGTGACAGTTCGAAAAGAATTTTAATATCTAAAAGTGCTAAACTCTGTATTCTAACATTTTTGAATCACATTATTTATACAGTTGAATTTAGTGTTTTATTTACTTTAAAGTATGACATAGCATGCGTCAATTGTGTTAAATTGGGACATAATAATAATAATAATAATAATAATAATAATAATTCTCTTTCATATGTTAGGACATATATACCCTATTAAAGCGACAACTTCGGGAAAAAGTGTCACATTAAGTTCTCTTAATAGGAGTTTGTTTTAGTTTTAAAATAAGTATTTTCCGTTGTATTGATTGAGGGGAGGTGTAAGCCTAACCATAATATGGATTTCCCCTTATTTGGGGTTTTCCAAAAAGGAGTTGGGCGGGTGGGGGAGGGGAAGGAGAGGGGTCTACTGTATTTTAAAATAAATGCTAGGCGTTTTACAAACTCTTGCATGAAATAAACACAAATTAAAATGTAGAGTTAGAATTTTTGGAATAATTATTATGGCTATTTTAATTAAACATATTATTTTGTTTCTTTTAAATCGAAAATTAAATTAAATAAAGTTATAAAAACCGTTGACATTTTGTTTTTGTTGGTGTTTGTAGGATTCTTGTGTTTATATAGTTCCAGTCGTTCAAGCGATGATAAATCAACCCGAGTTGCTAAATTGTCAAATTCTTCTTGCACCATACAAGATCAAAAACTGATAGAGTGCATGGATGTGAGTTTCGTAGATAGGGCTATTATTGACCGTGTACCAGGTTTTGTTTGTAACTCACGGCAACTGCACTGCACCAATAATACAGGTACGTCTATATGGCTCCATTCAATTGTAGTTCGTAGTGTATTATTGATTAATTAATTAATCTATCTGTCTGTCAGTGTCTTGCTGCCTTTTCGTCCGTTCCTCCCTCTTTCCCTTGTTTACTTGTCAAATTTGAAACCAGGAACACGTCCACCTGGTCGAGTGTCCTTTCACCCCGGTCGGAGATTGTGCCTCTCCCCACCTTACACACTCCCGGATCCGCTCTTGATTCCGTGGTTAAAAAAATCTTTACAGAAATTATTCTGTGGACAGACATTTTGACTGATAACAATTCTGTGAACAGAATTTTATTTCTGATATACCGAATGCCGATATCTTGCGATCTCGGGATTTGGTTAACGTTCACAATCAGGGGATGATCCAGGATTGTGACTTGG
>JAOTQE010145335.1:0-11502 GCA_025631205.1 Nesometra sesokonis | reverse complement strand
ATAAGCAAATCATGACTAAATGTAAGGGCATTCTCAATAATGGCAAACACGCCATGTTTGGAGAATTTGAGCTTCTCCCCCACGGGCGTCGTTTTCGATGCCCGCTTTGCAAAACCAATAGGAAAAGAAACTCTTTTGTACCTACGGCTGTTCGGTTACTTAACAATGTTCGTTAATATTAGTTTACTCTGGACAAGGTTTTTTAAGATTTTAACATTAACTTTTAAACCTTTTTAACCTTTTGTAGTGTGTGAGTGTTATTTTTATATATATAGTTGTAAATGTTTTTATATTTATACAGAGCTTGTAATCCCGTCTCTTTTTGAATTGCCCCATGTGGGATAAATAAAGTTTTACTATACTATACTATACTATAATTATCGGAATGTTATCGGATAATTTTATTACGTCAGAATAGGTTAAACACCCCTTTCTGCAGCACTTTTATCGGATAATTTTTATCGCGATAACTTATTGGATAATTTTTTCCTGCGGAAACACGGCCTTTGACAATAAAATGCCCTTTAAATGTTCCGAACATCTAAAAAAAAAGACCCTCTAAATTTCCAGATTTTCACCAGAAAATATCCATTGCTTAATTAATAAGATGTAGAGTTAGAGTTCTATCGAATCAGAGTGAAAAGCACCTTTCAGGGAACATTTTGGCAAGTGTAGTGGAGCAAAACACTACACAAAAATAACATTTGCTACACAATTTTAGACATGGCTTGCATAAAATCATCATATTAAACCTTATATCCATATAGCTTCAAACTGTATTAACAATAAGTGCTAATTTTCCCTGACAATGTTTATGATGCTGACAAGGTTCATATTGCGTGTTTATGATTGATTTTGTAATATCTTTTTTTGGCATACTGTTAAAGCTAATTTATAGAACCTGATTTCCTTTGTATCCTTTTTCAGATTCCAATTTACTTTAGAAAGAATTTACGTTTTCGACTCAAAGATGACTTATCTTTTCCCATGATCTTGGTGGGAGCAGGTACTGGCCTAGCACCATTCATTGGATTTTTACAGCATAGAGAAGCCCAGATGAAGGCCAACAAGGAATTAGTGTGTGGACCAATTTGGCTTTTCTTTGGATGCAGACACAAAGATCATGATTTCTTATACAGGTAGCAGACATCTTCTTGGACATTACCTAAATGTAGTGTATTCTAACTGAGTAGTAATGGGTTGTAATTACAATAATTCAAATATAGAAGATAGTGGCATTTAGCTCAGTTGGTTTAGCTGGCAGAGGTCCCAAGTTGTAAAGACAGAATTCCTGGAGATTTCCTTGTGGTCGTCCTTACACCATTTATAATTTGTACACTTCATAAAATGTGTGAAATACCCTTGTTTAAAGGCATTGCTTGTTATTAAACAGTAGTTTCTGATTTTGTCACTGTTAAGGTATGCCATTACTCTTCATAAAAACCATTTCTAAAATTTCAATTTTCTTACTGTCAACAAATATTTTTTGAAAAAATAGGCCAAAAATATAATTGTGAACATTTTTTTCAAAACCTGGAGAATTTCCTGGAGAAAGTAAATTTCATGAGAAAATACCGGGAGCCCGAGAGATGATCCAAAATTCCTGTAGACTCCAGGACAATCCTGGAGACTTGGGAGCTCTGAGCTGGTGGAAATCACTGTGCTGTGCACTGAACCGTGACATGCTGGTTCATGGTTCAATTCAGCACCACACCACTTTCCTTGTGCTTTGGTTGGAGGGTCGAAATACAAGTTACATGCAAACCATCTTTCAGATGAGACGTTAAGCTTTTGGTCCCGTGTACAATATGGCTCATGTGAACATTAACGAACACAATGCACTCTTCAAAAAGGAGTAGGTGATTGTCTCCCAGTGTACTTCCTAATCAACACCAGAAGGACCCCACTGAAAATAAGTCCACTTCAGACTTTCGTGGGTTATCCTTGGTGTTCTACAACACCGAATAAAAATCAAATCAATCAATTCAAATCAGAATCTTGTGTACAAGCACATACATGATTTCTTACCAAAAAAAAAAAAACAAATCACAAAAATTATAATTCTGAAATCAATTTTTGACCAATGTTTTAACTATGGTACTTGCGCTTCATTATAATATCAATTTTTGGCTCAGTTTTTCATGCAGAAAACTGTCATCTGATACAGATTTTTTGAGACTGATAGTATATTAATTGTCTATTTTTTCAATTGATTTGTGTGTTACTTTCTCAAAATCATGTTTGCATATATGAACTTATGTGTCATGTGACTACTTTTACATTTTAATATTCATTACATTGGGTAGAGAAAAAAATGGCAGAAATTGTAAGATTTTTTAGTAGATGTCACATGGAAAGGCTCAATACAAACAAGCCTGAATGTAATGTAATGTAATTAGATTTATATAGCGCCTTAGACCGTAGTCTCAAGGCGCTGTGGACCAGATGTTAACACATTCCTATGACTTTCTACGCCCTTAAGGGTCACGTCAGGTCCTGGCAGCTGCTACTCAGCGCCGATACTTCTGTCCATGACAGGGATTGTGTGTGGACCAGTACACCGGGGTAACCCCCTACTCTTCTCAAAAGATGTAAGAAAGATGTGTCTTTATAGTGCACATGAGCCGTATGTGTACACTGGGCTTACAGTTTATAGTCCTTATCCGAGAAGACTTGTTCCACCACCAGAACTATTGTGCGAGCGGGCCTCAAACCCATGCTGTTGTTATTGCTATGGCTCACGGTTCCCTGCCTTAACCGCTCGGCCACACAACTCGCACCAAAAGACTTAATGCAATGTTTATTTTAACCATGGACCGTAGTCTACTTGTTTTTAAGGCTGAAACATGGCATGTTGAGTTTTGGGACAGTTGATTTTGTTATTATCAAACAACATGTTGACCCATTTTTAGCTTTTAATCATCAAATACTGTGTATTAAAAATGTTACTAGATCCATTTTCATTGTTGTTAGCATAGGAGTAGACCGACACAACATTATAGGTAGAGTTACCATTGAAAGTGGAAAAAAAGGATTGTCACTTTTCTGCTACTCAATGTCATACATACTGTCCTTAAGATATCACCCTCTGTCTGATTATCATTTACATCATCATAAATCATAATACATGAGTTAAAAAGCAATTAATCTATTATATAGCCATACAAAATATACTTGTGCTAATAAAGAATAGGAGGTAACCGCCAGTATTTTACTCCACTTTGCATGGTATCTCCGTCTGTAATGATTTCTAAAATAAACAATCTGTTGGACCTAAACATTTTAGGTTGATTTTATATGTAAACAAATTTAATATAAATCAAATGTATTTTTAACAAATTAAAAACTGAATATCATTAGAAAATTTTGCATACCAAGTATAATACTTGTCACCAGTCCTAGCCTAACACATCTTTTCTTTATTATTTTAGGTCTGAACTTCAACGATTTCAAGCTGTTGGCCTGCTTTCGTGTCTCTTAGTTTCTTTTTCTCGAGACAGTGACGATGATGGCAATCGTAACTCCCCACGTTATGTTCAAGACAATATTCGTTTACATTCAGATCAAGTATGTCCTTTGCTCCTTGAACAAAATGCTGTGGTGTATGTATGTGGGTAAGTATTTTTACTGATGATAGACAATTTTGTTATACAGTACTTGCTTATGGGGGCTACATCCAACAACCAAACAAGTTTTAGTTAAATGATTCATAACCGTTATATAGCGTATGCTGTATAAACAGGCATGTAAAACAAACTCATTAATATGTGGAGCACAGTATCTTATGCAATGAGAATCTGTAAAAAACCTATCTGATTAATTAAAACTGCATTACTTTCAAAATTACCCAAATTCACTCAAAATAATTAATTTTTTTGAAAATTTAACTGTATATTTTAAAGTAATAAACAACTTGATGTGCACTAGTTACGTTCTACTTACATGTATTCCACATGTCTGCGTGCATGGTACGCATACATTTCCTTTGAGGTACCTGCATCACAACTCCGCGTTACCTGTGTGGGAGTTGCCTGTGAGATTTCTTGTCAGTGAAACCTTTGTATCATACTCGTAGAATTCCCATAATTGACATGCATTTCTGGCACAGGCGTGCCCCACACCTCTTGACTTAATATTATTCGCACCCGAAAAAAATCATTTTTGTATACATTGTGCATGTAAAAGCGCGCAAGAGATCTATAGGGAAAAATTTCCTGGACCCAGATCCATAATTCATCTCCCCAATATATTTCTGACCTTCAATACTCTGAGGTCATCATCCAAGCCAACCTACACCTTCCCGTGGTGGCCCTGACAACCCAAGTCATGTGGCTTGAGGACAAAGTAGGCTCTGGCAAATTATAGGAGTAATCATCATCACTGAACAGCAGCAGTGTGCTCCAACTCGTTTCTGCGGGGACACCTTCTCGCATCCCAGCTGTTGCGTTCTGTGCTCCATTGGAACAGATGTATGAAGGTCCATAAATGTACAGTAGTTCTAGTCATGTTACTGTACATAAAACTTTTGCCTAGGACTAACAGCTGTCAGTAAAAACTAATGATGAACAAGTTTCAGATATATGCGAGATGTCATGACAAAATGAGTCTTGTTGTATGCAATAATTAAATTTTAAGATTACTCTTCCTGTTTATGTTTATTTACAATAAAAATATTTTTGAACTACATTTTGTAAAGGCTGTTTTTTAAAATCCATGAAAAAACACAGAATGTCAACAGAGTGGCGCTGTAGCTTGGTGGTTAGCATGCTTGCCTTCCAATCCCGAGGTCCTGGGTTCGAACCTGGCTGAATGCTAGGTTGGTTCCAACGACTTAACAACGCCACTCCCCAAGCCTCATAATAAGACTTGGTTTAGAAAGCATGGCGTAGTTCTCATCTTGTAAGTGGCGAGTAAACTTGCTTTTGGATGTGACACGAAATAAAAAAAAAAAGAAGATGTTTATCTTTAAAGTTGATTTTCTCCAAAGTGTGTTTTCATACACCTATGTTTTAAAATGATTTTTCTCTGGTTATACTGAAGCTATAAATCTCATTTAAAAACCAATTTAAAACTTATAATCTCTTCTATCCAAATACAACAATAACTAAATTTTGGTTTTTTGTATGATTAAAAAAGGTTCAAAAAAGGCAATTTAAAATGACCCTGCTTAATTACAGTATACTGATAAGACAATTTTAAAATGCAGTTTTCTCTAAACTTGCATTCTAAATGTTGGAATTTTGATTAATAATAACTTTCAAGGAAACATAAAAAAAAAAACATTTTTTTGCATGTTAAAATTAACAATGTGTATTTTTTTAATTCATAACTCAATTTTCAACTTGTCAACTTATGCCTCCTTTGGTTTGGCTCTGCCACAATTGTTACCAAATTACAGGATTGTTTATTGTTTTTTTTTATGTATCTGTAATATTATTATATCTTTTTCAGGGATGCAAGAAATATGAGTAAGGATGTGAATAACACATTTTCCACTATCATCAGTCAACATCAAGGTACCTCTATCGAAGAGGCAAATAATGTCATTATGAAATTGAGACAGGATGAGCGATATTTAGAAGATATTTGGACATAACCTTTTTTACCATCATCAGTCAAACAGGGTACTAGAGAGTTTTCGATTTTCGATGGTGTGTAACGTACTGATGTCATGCCAAAGCTACTGCGCATAGCAGAATTATGTGTTTTGCGTTGTTGCCCTGTATCTAGGACGGTCGTTGGGTTATTTTGCGTTCAAGCCAGAACGCAGTACCCATAGTGATGAAAGTGATGCTTAATAGCTTAATACCATCTCTATGCATAACTGTAGAAAATAATTTAAAATAGGTTCTCAATTTATGAAAATTTTAAAGTTTTTTGTGTGTCTTTGTGATTATCAAATTCAAAAGTGTGTTAATTTATGTGCTCTTCATGGCCTACGTGTGCATCGTTGGTATCGAAATTAACTGAAAATAGAACATAGAATGCATACAACGGCGGTCATAGCAGAACACATTTATTTTCTGCATGTGTTTCACATTCCATGTTGCAAATCGAAAGCTCACCACCATCAAAGTAAATTTGAGACAAGAAGTCAGGTTCTTGAAAGATCTGGACGTAACCTTTACAAAACATATGCCTTATTTAAATACAGTAAATCTATTAATGGAATACCTTTTAAACCAAAATAGTGTCCTCTTATTGGGAGTCCACTGAAAAATATTGGTCATAGTGTTATAAAATATACTTTTCCTTAGTTTGGTGACAAAGTGTTCTCTGAATAGGGGTGTCCCAAAGAAGCAGTTTTACTGTAATTGTCAAATTTTATATTTATAGTATAATTTGTACTAGCAATTCTTACACCATTCAAAAATATTAAAATAGGAACTATTAATAGTAAGCAAACAGTGTTTTGTGGTATATTGGAAAAATATTTCCTTGTATGAATATAAATAAATGAAACAATTACAGGAGGCATTTTGATGCCAAATGTATTTTTTAAATTCATTAAAGTACTCATGAGGAAACTATTTTTTTCAATAAGTGGCTGAAAAATAATGCATGTTTGCATGTTTAAGTCACTTTACAATCAAATGCGTTTAGATAGGCCTGGGTATAAGGGATCAGATGGTACTGTAAGCAAAACAGTGCAAACAGAACACAGTTCGAGCATACCAATAAATCAGTGTTAATTAAAAGAATAAATTTTTATTAAAACATAAAACGTAAGATAAACAAAATATTTTTAAACTACAGATATTTTGATTTTTACTATCTCATTCTCAATTATCGATTTATGAGGTTATTTTTAAAATGTACATTATTGGTAATTTGTGGAGCATGTTTGTAGCAGTGCACTTTTTATCAGCTAGATAAAAAATTGTAATGTTAAGGTCTATTTTTCTAATACAATGCCTAGACATACAAAAGCTTAAACTTTCTAGACCCAAAATTTACATTAAATTATTGTTAAAGTGGGCATATCATGTATATGAGATTTTTCATTTTCTGGGGTTTTTGTTTGGTTAAAGTTTAATATTTGTAGATTTTGGGTCTTAGTGGTTATTCAATTTGGTCACATAGTAAAAGAGATGATGGTTTGGAAAAAGTTCTTAAGGCAATCATTCAAAGCAAGAGAAGCACAGGAAAACTAAAGCTGGGCACTGACTGTGTCGTGCCACGGTCGCACGACTAAACCGTCACTCCCTGTGTGTGTGGTTGCCAGGCAGTCTTGTGCTCGTCGGCCGATTTTTTATTGATTCAATGGGGAAATCTCTAAAAATCCGTCAGCCAACGAGTAAAAAACTGTCATCGTGCCTGGCAACCACACACACATGAGCGACGTTTTAGTCATGCGACTGTCGTACGACCGTCGCACAACGTAGTAAGTGCCTGGCTTAAGATGTTGATGGAATAGAACTGTCACTTAGTTCGTTGGTAAATGCAGCAAGGACTGCAGTAAAAACGTTTGTTTCACGCTGCTGTAAGACAAGCTACGCTTTCAAGAGTATGATATGGTGATGGTGACGATGGTTACTCACAAAATTAAATCTACACCAAAATCATCACTGGTGATTAAATAGATTATAGTTCGGAATAGAGAATTCCATTTGACCTAAAATTGTGATGTCATCACTGACGTATAAGAAAAAATTATTGCCTTGACAGGTTTAGGTAAAGTTTGTCATACTACCTTGTATTAACAAAATACTTCATTAAAAAAAATAAATATTGTGATTTTGGTGCAACAGTAGCTACAGCATTTTTTATGTCAGATATTTATTTTAAAATTTTATATAAGATTTTATTAAATAAATTATACTTTGTCTCATTGAAAAGTATTATTTGTTATATTTATATAGCTATGGATTGACTGTTTTTGTTTATGTTTTTTTATAACATTTTTTTTTATGACAGTTGAAGCGGATACCCTCAAATCCGGGAAAAGTGTTACTTACGGGAGGTGTCCGCTTACGAGAATTTTGGCCGAGAGAGGGCCAAAGTTGTAAAATGATGTATCGTCCTTATGTTTCACATTTCACGACATTTAAACAGAAATGTCCTCTTAAATATCTAGACACCGCATTCTATATTTTATTAAATGAAGTTTTTATCATTTTTAAGATTGGTTCAGTAATATGATTCTCAGCCAGTACAGTTGAAAGGAAGATTTTTGTATAGAAATTTGTATTCCTTTTAGAGAAAACTCACTAAAATTTCCGGGATGTCCGCTTATGGGAGGTAAATTAACATACAAAAAAATAAAAATTTTACGACAAAAAGTGTCCGCTTATAGCAGGTACCAAATGCATTGATTAGATAGGAAGAACAAACGGGTCTTTGAATTAGAGTCCATTATGGGAGGTGTCCGCACAGGTGAGGTTCAACTGTATGCGTTTATTTTTGCAAATATAGTAGGTTAATTAAAAATATTTAAGTAATAAAATACAGCTCAGTGGCGGATCCAGAAAATTTTAAAAAGGATTTTCAGAAAATTTCATTTCATCACAAGCTAAACAGGAAAAAAAAAACATAATACAAAAAAACCCCGTAACTTTAACTATTTTGCTTCTTTGTACAACCGTGCTGCTGTCTTCACAACTCTTCACAAGGCTCCCCCCAATGAAAACACACAAAACTGGCCAAAAAGGGGTAAATAACTTTTCCTTTTTTGCTTATCAAAACCAACTGGGCAACCACGCCCACCCGGATTTCCCTCCCTGTCGGGGACAATGGCTCCCTGTCGGGGACCATCCCCCCCCCCACCCGTCGGGCAAATCCTGGCGCCACCACTGGTGTAGTCGTGAAGAGGAATTGAACCCATGAGTTATTTTATTTAACGTTACAGCCCAAAATGTCTTACCGCTCAGCCAAACAGCTCTCGACAATAGAACAGAGTTTTGAAAGGGAACTTGTAAAAATAAGGATAAGGACCAGCGCGAGAATGTAATCGCAGGTTACAAGTCAAAGGTTACTCGCTCGGCCAACTAACTCTCGATTTGAAGATCCGTCGACTACAAGTTGAGTTTCAGAAAATACTAAATTAAAACATTCCATTTAGTCTAAAAATGGTACAGATCCGGAGCATGGAGACGTGCACTTTCCATAGCTCTAATACCAATCTAGGCTGTCTCACAGGCCTTACAGTCTGGTTTATTCACTTTTATTGCTAGATCTGTTTAAGGCACTGTTGACGTTCCATACTCACTTATTTTCGTTTAGCCGTACGGCTAAATAAAAGTGAATAAACGAGATCGTAAGGCCAGTAAGACAGGCTAATACCAATCAGACATTGTCGTACACATGATAGCGGAGTCGCTTGTTGGAAAGCATGTTCACGTTTGTTAAGATTTTAATCATATATGGTATGAGCAAAAACATTAAATTCACACTTATTCATAAATGTGAATAATAAAATCGTTTTATTTTAAACAACTTTTCCACTACAACCGAAATTATTTTTTTATATAGGCCTATCTCTATTATTAATTTCATTTCTCAAATGTCATTTTTAATATACAATAATGACAACACACTTTTTTTGTATTTCTTTGTTAAAGATGTTAACGTAAACTTAATTAAAAATGATTGGTTTTAGTGGAAAGAAGAATCCTAATATTATCTGTATACTTTTAAAACATTGGGTGGAGTTTTCAAGAGTCTGTGATTTGTTGTTTAGCTGGGATATTTAATATCCGTTTTAGTAATTTGGTCAATTTACACACTACTGTCATACGCATATTTCCTTTGTCACTTTGTTATATTGAAGTGAGTTAAGTGGTTATTTCGTCACGGTTGTTGATACCAACTTTCTAGGTGGGATGAAACTGTAGAGCTGAACAGAAATTCTAGCCGAGTTGTCTATGCGCATTCACTTGCACCTATTCGTTAACACTGAATGTTACCGACACAGATCCATTTTTAAAGTAGGGAGGGTGACACAGAAATACTGTCTGTGCCAGGGGTGGGTCATTGGAAGTTTGGGAGGGGAACGACCGCTCCCACTGAAAAAAATTATAGGCGGTCATACAGAGCATCCTGGATACATTAAAACAAATAGTTGTTTCTTTATATTTTTTAAAACAAATTTTGGTTTTCTGTCGAAAAGTGTCGCGAACCATCCCCAACTCAAAAATATTGGGGAGGGGGAATTCGTCCCCACCATTTTCTGTATCTGCGTTGGTGCTACAGCTAGATTCACACTACATCAGATGTATGTTGGAGAAACGGCAACAGAACGTGGGATCACTGGTAAAGAGTGAGTCGAGTATTCTAAACGAACATCAGAGCTTTCCGTTCCCTTTTCAGACCTGGTGTGTGACTGCACATTTAAGAAGTCACCAGAAACACTTCGAAGAATGTTTCCCGTGCGCGTCCAGGTAGACCTACTCAACTCTGTTTTTTGTTACCATTGACTCAATATGATCATACCTAGGATTTGAAGTAGGAAGGTGCGGGTGGTCGAAGATTATGCTGACCGTCTTTGCCGGCGAGCACAGCTTGTGGGTTTTGAATTCAACAAGCAAAAATAAAAAGAAAAAACCTTATTTTGTAATGTACCGGGGAGGTATTGGTGCGTACGCATCGACCCGCCACGACCCACGATCAGTGATGGCGTCAGGATTTCCCCGACCGGGGTGGGAACATGGTCCCCGACAGGGGGCCCAACCAGGGACGGATCCAGTATCCAGCAAAAGGAGAGGGTGACATTTCCCATGTCCGGGTGGGCGTGGTTACTGGTTTGGTTTTTAGAAGCAAAACAATCCTATTTTTTTAATGTTTAGTGTCTATTTAGAATATTTTGTGTGCTTTTCCCCGACAAAAAAATGCTCACTCTTTCCCGAAGGGGGGGGGGGGTGGGGTTCCGGTCCGAAGCAGATCTGATGTGAATGCTCCTTTATGCTATTTTCTTCTTCTATGTGTTAGTCATTCCAAACCAAGTTCAACGTGAATCAATCCTTACTTTGATATTTCCCATGTGACATTTGATTTGAATCATTACTATACTGCTTGATGTATACCATAAGATTTCCGCATTGTTTTGTTATTCAGCCTGTCTATAATTTACTGGCATTTATCACACAGTCATAGTCCCGCGATGTTTTTTTCGATGTTTTTTTTTCTCTTGGGTTTTGTGTGTGAAGGGGGTGAGGGAGGTAAATACATAAATCAGGCCTACAATTATCAGTAGGCCTATATTGATGTTGTTTTACATTACTTATAATGTTCATATACAAGATCTTCTGCAGCTTTTTACAGTGGCGAATTTAAGGGGAGAGAGAGGGGCCTAACAGGCATAAACCTCCATATATTTTACCCGAATATTTTGTTTGTTTTGAATGAGAATGGATTAGTAAAAATACATGCACATCGAAGGTATATAAAACATAAGGACCACAGAGGCTAAATCGGACCTGTGAAAGCAGGTTTTTGCTTGTCAAAAACAAAATCGGGAATTAAGCCCCCCCCCCACCCCCTCCAGATCACAATCCTGGATCCGCC
>JAOTQE010145324.1:0-11502 GCA_025631205.1 Nesometra sesokonis | reverse complement strand
TTCGTCATTCACCCTCTGTTTCTGTTTTCAAACATCGTTTGAAAACTTACCTGTTTAGTTCTTTTCTGATTCTTTTTCCTTTTTCACTTGAAGCGCATAGAGACTTTAGTATTTTGCGCTATATAAATGTTTAACCATTTAACCATTTGATTGTCCCTAAAATGACTGAAAGGATTGCCAATACAGTGTCAGGAACCTACCACCATGTATTAGGTCACATTTCTGGTCATTTGGAGCATTTTCAGAAATTGTTCATGCTCATGTGCAATTTTTAGTGCGCAACATGTACAGATGATGAATTCATCTGTACATGCTCCGCCACAATGATTTTTTTTGTGCTTAACGTAATAAAGTTCACACACACACAGCAAAATAACTACAAATGTTTCTATTAAATTGTTGATATGAATAAAAACTATAAAATGTCTACTAATATTACCTATCTCAAAAAAAAAATCAACTTTGTATTATTTCAATTGTGAGGACTCCATATTTTAAGGAACATGTGTTTACAAAAATGTTTTAAATTGTAATGCTGTTGTTTTATCCGTGTAGTTTTAGTAACTCTTTAGAATAACTTTTAAGATGTGGACTATCACTTCTTATCTTAACAGACTCTAGTAGGCGTATACTTACTTTATCAGGTTTCCACCTAATTGGAGTAGACTTTGAAGTTGGATCACCTGTTTCTGTTAGATGAAATTCTTTACTGATAACATCATTTTCAAAGTATGGATTAGAAGAAAAACACTGCATAAAAAAGAAGAACCAAAAAAATGACTATACAAATATCTTATCAATTAACAATATAGTTAATAAAACAAATTATATTATAATATAGTTTTTAATATCGCAATGTCAACCAATACTTATAACCAAATTTTATCCGGGTAACAAATAGTGTCTGCAGCTCATAGTTATGACTCAAGCTGGCTCTAAAAATGAGCACTAGACTAGCCTAGTCCAATTAAAATAATACTATAAGCAAGAATATAAGTTGAAAACTTTAAACATTTTGAGTATTAAAGATGTATTTAAATAATTTTAATTGGGCTTCAACATTTTTAAAAGTGATTTTCCTTCTTTAGGTGTCAAACTTAGTGAAAAACATGAAAGCTGGCTTCAAAATCGGATTAATTCTCTTTATGTTTCATTTCCTACATTATGGAAACATAATCGAAAATTATTGTTCTGATTCAATATTTCATAATATTTACTTATTTAGTTTAATTTTTTAATTATGCGTTTAAAGTGAATATCAGTGTAAAACTGAATACTTAGTAATTAGTTTATTACAGTGTTACGTTTTAATGGAGAAAGTCCATAACCTGTTTGGGCTGCCTATTTAGTCTACGCACATAATACTAGGAAATCATCTAGAAATTAAGTGGCAAATCATCCTCACAGTCCGTTAAAGAGCGCTTTTAATAAAGGCCACCTGCAAATTTGAAACCTTACAGTATATTGGTAACCAATGATTGTAGAGATTTGGCTTTGATCTTAAAATGTTACCAACATGCATATTAGCTGTAATGAAAAACTGTCGAAAAAATGATAGGAAAGGCTATTATCTGACATTTGACCTTTGACTTTGGATTATAATATCTCCTTAATAACTAGTCATAAAATCAACGCAGCCATTTGGTATTACCGGAGTATTGGGACTGAACATCATTGATAAAAGTACTGGTGTATTGCACTTTCAACTGAGGGGAGCAAGTTATTTATTAAATTTTGTGTTATTGGCCACGTTTCCGCAGGAAAAAATTATCCGATAAATTATCCCGATAAAAATTATCCGATAAAAGTGCTGTAGAAACGGGTGTTTAACCTACTCTGACGTAATAAAATTATCCGATAATATTCTGATAATTATCCGATAATTGACCTAAATGCGATAATTTTTTACCTTTGACACGGGGTCAATCGTGATCTTGCTTTTGCGAAGATTTCACCGCGGAGCAACCAGGGTGCCACGCGAGGAAAAGGGAAATCACCAAAAAATCAACGGAAGTTAGAGGACTCGCAGTGCATTATGGTCTACACTGAGTTTGCGCAGTTGTATTTTTTAAATTGATTTGA
Organism: Nesometra sesokonis; assembly: GCA_025631205.1. NCBI lineage: Eukaryota > Metazoa > Echinodermata > Crinoidea > Comatulida > Antedonidae > Nesometra > Nesometra sesokonis. Next base: position 9,420 of record JAOTQE010145324.1, on the reverse strand, counting down.
TTGGATATTTTATCGGATAATCCGAAATTCCTGTGGAAACACGGCCATTGTGAGTAAAATGTGAACAAAATCAAATCAAACTACTTGAGTTTCAAGTATAAATTTAGAAGTCATCAATCACTGAATTCTGAAGACTGTAAGTAAGTTTGAACTGTTCAACATCGGGTGATTTCAGGAGCTTATAAACACAACATTATGATGGCACCGTTACAACCAATCCAAATGCTGTCTATTTTACTGGCGGCATACTTTTTTCCTAATTTTGAGGGCTGCACAATTCATGTCACAGCATCCATAATCAAAGAGGGTGCTGGTCTATTGTAATTACTATTAATAGAAAAAAAAAACATTTATTTTTCTAAGACTTGTACAGTCAACTCTCCCAAACCAAACCCCAAAAAACCGAATGTTTTCAAGTCTCAAATTCTTTCCTATTCTTTCTTTAATAATCATTTTTCAGTGTAGATTTTATCTGTAGCGTTAATGACTGAACAGAGGCATTCTTTAGTGAATTATTTAAAGATAATTGTAATTTTAAAACAAGTAACTGAACAAAACATCCAATAGTTTATTTTTTCAGAACTAAAGGCATACACACCAACAGTATTGTTCATATAAGGAATACTTTTATGTAATAAGCCGGATTTTATATAAGAAATATATTTTGGAATCATTCAGTTACATAATTTTACAAAAAGTACTTACAAAATTTATTTGATAACCTGACTTGATATCTTCAAATTCTTGTACCTCAACTCTTGTCAGATAATGTAATGCTTCCTCATCTTCCTCATCTAACAAGGCAGACACTTGTGGATGGTTTACAAACTATGAAAACAGTCTAAGGAAAAGGCTAAGTTTAAAAAGTGTTATTCCATTATTCTGTACTTTTGAACAATGCTAGCACATGAACATGATTAATCTCGCTGTCACGTACTTTGCATAATAAAATTGGCGGGCATTTTTAAATTAAAATTTTGTATCTTCAAAATAACTACTGATCATAAGCAGATGAAATTACCCATACAAATGAATAAATCAGCTTAGTTTTTTAACGAAAGCGATAAATCTTCTAAACTACTGTTAAAAAAATATATAATATTTCTGTCAATTTATTAATAATTGATCTAATGAAACATTTTATGAAAAAGGACTGAAAATACTATTTTTTGACATTTAATCACAGCATTATCTTAACTCTCAAATGTTCAAATAATTTCATTTGGCTTCTTGTAAATATTTAGAATGTAATTTTCTTTTTATCTAAGCCAATAAAACGTATATTACGTACCACTACAACTACTACGTTTCAACCTTCTTCGTAAGTCATCGTCAGGTGAATGAACTAGCCGAAGCTAGTTCGTATCATCGGTAGGTCTTTTCCGATGATGTGCGCTCTCTGTGTTGTCTTCTCCGGGGGCCCCCAGACCACAGACTACTTAGATAAGGTCAAGACCATGCCAGATGAACAGACATACGAAAAACTCAAGAACACCCCGACACTCACATACAAGAGAAAATTAACAGAAAAACTCAACACACTAAAAAAGGAAACACAAGATCACTCCTTCCCAGAAGAATTTATTGTTCCCCACAGCGGAGGTGATCCCAATACTGTATTGTACCCTCAAGATACATAAGCCTAATTGGCCCCTGCGCCCAATAATTAACTACACAGGGTCTATATGCTACAACCTGTCCCATAGCTTGGCAGATCTACTAGTACCCATGGTGGGAAATTCAGAACACCACAGAGAACTCCAAGCAATTGGTCAACAACATCAAGGATATTCAGCTGAACCCAGATGAAATTTTTGTTTCGTTCGATGTTACATCATTATTCACAAAAACACCCGTGAACGAGGCGCTGAACATTATTAAAGAAAGATTATTACTGGATGGCGGACTAAAAGAAGGAACAAACTTAAATGTAGGTAACATCATAGAATTATTGGAATTTGTCTTAACCACCACATATTTTTCTTTTAACAACGTTATCTTCAGACAGAAATTTGGTATGGCTATGGGCAGCCCTGTGTCACCATTGGTGACGAGTTCTACACTTAACATCAAGCCTCACTTTTGGAGAAGATACGTTGATGGATGTCTTAGCTATCATTCCCAAAGGCACCATCTATGCTATGAACCACCATATTAACAACATAGACCCTTCAGGTAACATCAAATTCACTCATGAACTCATGAAAGACAACACTATACCATTTCTAGACACCCTCATCACAGTACATGAACAAGGAAACATCACCACATCTGTATATAGAAAAGCTACTCACACAAACCAACACTTAAATTTTAACTCACATCACCCATTACAACATAAATTAAGTGTGGTTTGGACACTGATGGAGAGGTGCGAAAACATTGTTACCACAGACCGAGAAAAGAAAACAGAAATGAACAACATACATAAAGCCCTACAAGCCTGCAATTACCTGGATTGGTCGATGGAAAGATTAAAAGAACAAAGGAGAAAGAAACAGCAAGGGAACCAAGAAAAAAGAGATGACCAACCCACCAAAACAAGAGGGAACATCAGCATCCCATATGTTAAAGGCCTATCCGAAAGGATAAAAAGAACTATGAAAAAACATCACATAAATGCTTACTTCATGCCCTTCAACAAAATTCGGGAGACGCTGGTCCATCCGAAGGATAAAATCAAGAAACACGAGACTAGTGGTGTAATCTACAAGTTGGTTGTAGTAATTGCAAGGCAGTCTATGTAAGGAAGACAGGAAGATAATTCAAAACTAGATTATCAGAACACAAAACAGACATAATCACTAACACAGCAGGAGGTGTCCATACCAGAGCAGCCTGTGCATCAACATCTACAACAGTCTATAAGTCTGCTATTACGGAGCACATGGTAGTCAACAACCATATACCAGATTCGAACAACACAAAGATCTTGGGTAAGGAGTCATCCAGAGTACAACGTACCATTAAAGAGGCTATTTGGGTCAGAAGGAATAACAACACCATGAACAGGGACGAAGGAGCGTACGAGCTGTCGCACATCTATGATCTACTACATCAACAGACAGAACCCGGGGGCCCCGGAGAAGACCTACCGATGATACGAACTAGCTTCGGCTAGTTTATTCACCTGACGATGACCTACGAAGAAGGTTGAAACTGTAGTGGTACGTAATATACATTTTATTGGCTTAGATAAAAAGAAAATTACACTCAAACATTATCTTAACTCGATAACAAGTCATCATAGATCTTTGCTTCTTGCTCCCAGAATGTTTAGAAAATGTAATTTCCTATTCAGTTTTAAAATAAAATATACTGTAGTTGACTAGCAAAGCATTTATGAAAATATTTACCATAACCTCTCTTGATAAGGGATCTATTTTTGTTGACGAAGTTTGATAATACCTGTACAGATACTAATATCTTGGTCAAGTAATTATCTGTTCTTATTTCTGATCATAAAGTGAAATCTGTGTAATGTTGTCAAATGTCAAATACAATATGGATGCCACACACATTACACTTTGCGCAAGTTGAGTCTATTATTAGTACCAATTCCATCAAATGGATACTTTCATGTTGAAATTGAATTTACACACTGATTTGTCATGATAATATTAGTGCAAACAACCTTTTTTGAGACAATAGTGGAATAATTTCTTTGTCTGTTGATAAATACAGAAGTTGTAAATATATAGAAAAAGAGAAGTAACAATACCTGACAGATAGTTTTTATGCAGAGGAAATTACAATAAGGTAACTTTTTTTGCAAGAAGATAACGCAAGAAGATATGAATATTAGCTGTGGAAAAGGCATCGACCAACAAACTGATGACATTCCTGATTGACATGGAAACAACTTTATAACATACCTAGCTCAGTGATGCTTCCATTCAAATGTATGGTAACTGCCTGAATGTATGTTCCAGTATGTGTGGGAACTTTGGAGAGTATAAACATTTTCTCATCTCTCTGTGTCTAATTTTTGCATGGATTTAAGGAATATCCCCACCATAACTTTACCTAATGATAATGAATTTACATGTGGAATATTTGGTTTCCCAGACATCTAAGTGGTTTTCCAAAAATGTTCACACCTCAGCCATATCCGCGGTGGTGCTGTAATAAATGTGGACTATCCACTCAGCATTCAAATAAAAAATAACCGGCTACATCATTTTAGTAGAACACAATATTTTTAATAAAAGTTGTATGTTTGTCAATTAATTTGGACAGGATTTCAGGAAAGTTGATTTTATAAATGTGGCATTTGCTAGTCATGTAGGCTTACCCCTAACGTGTGTCGCAGATAATTTTTATCTGAAAGGTGGCTAGTATGTTAGTTGATATCCTTTGTCAAATAGTCAATAAAGTGAAGGGGTTTTCTATCTCTAGATCCTATTCTAGCCTACATTTTAGTTTTATGTTTATGCCAAGATGTTCAGAATCTCATTAGACACTGCTATTAAGGGTCTTTAACGTTCATAGTCTGTATACCAATAATGTCTATGGATGGTTTGAAGAAAGCAAACCTGGATTTTCTTGTCATGTTTAACTTCCAGATGTGCAGTGCACCCTTTATGAGGTGTGTGCTATTCCTAAAAGTATTAGAGTTCGGGCTTCATTTCTGCTAATACTCATACCATCTATTCATTGAGATTGAGGCCAGCTTTGAAGACTTTTCTAAAGATGTTAGAATCTTTTTAATCAGTAAGGTTGTAAAGATATGTCACAAGCATATAACAAGATCTGTCAGGCACTTTTCTAAACCTGTATTAATTGGACATAATGTCAAAAACCGATCATAGTTGACTTCAAAATACCCATAAATGAATAATTCCAACTTATTTCCTCATAGAATATTAAAAATGATAAGATTAATCTATTTACTATTACCTAAATAGGAAAATAAATGTTCTGAACATTGACGCAAGAAGAAAGCATATGTGAGGACTTATTATGGTGTTGAGATTACGAATTCAAGTCCCCTATGGAAACAAGCTTTCGAGCTTATAGGGTTATTCTCTTGCTCTCATCTTTGTTATTTTAGTCTTACTGTAGTTTTGTTACCCGTTTATGTTATGTATTTGTATGTATTAATTTATTTGATGGAGAGCAATAAATAAAAAACAAACAAACAAACAAACAAATCAGAAGCTGAATAAAAAAAAAAACATTAATACATAAAATTGTTTAAAGGATACAGATGTAACCCAGAAATTTGGAATTTTACTGATCAGTTTGGCCCTCTTTTCAAAGTGGGGCTGTCTGAGCTTGTTGTATTTTTGTTCAACATGTAGAATTTCTTCACTAGCCCTTTCATTCAAACCATCTATTGTATTCTGAACATTGTCAATCTCTTCTATAGCTCTTTGTTGTTCATCATCTGAAAAAAACCAGCAATGATGAATACATTACAGAAGTAAATTACTGCCTCGTAACTACAAACAAGCTACGCATAATCTAACAGTCTGCTCGTAGGTCCTCGATAGAACGTAGCTAGCAGGTCACTATTAATCAATTTACCTACAAGATGATCATGGGCTGCATGTGTTGTTGATAAACACCATTGTTCTAATGCTGACCACCATTCAAAACGTAAACAACGTACATCACACATCGACAATGTTATAATTATACTGGTAGATCGTTCATTATTGATGATTTTTTATTTACCTTGTGCCAAAGAAGTGTTCAAGTGAATACAGCATCCATTCAATACATAGAAACGTTTACGATAAACTATCATTTCCCCTCACAATAGTTTAACGACCCCAACGCAACGCAAACAGTTCAATGGCCTCAACACAACGCAAACGCAACAAAAACGAGTTGAATGCGTTGATATTTTTCCAATATTTCTGGTCAGTACTGTAATATTTGTAGAAAGTTCTTATTTACAATAAAATATTATCAAACATAATTCAGAGTGGGAACAAATGTTTGTTTATTTTTAAACGTATAACCAGGGAACAGTTAAATTACATGGAAAACTCTCGAATTAACGAGCCAGCATGTTAATCCAATTAACTCTCTATTCTATGCTATTGTTTCGGCTAATAAACCGACAAAATCGAAAATACCGCCCTCTTGAACTTTGGTTCTTTGGTTAGACTTTACTCCTATCGTTTTTTTAAAAATATTTATTTGTTTTTTAAACAAAAATACAGTAATAAACTGCATAACGACTGATTTGAGACTACGCTGGAAAAGCCTTAGATGCGTTCTGAGTTGTATTTCTTTAAGTTTTTTGCAGAATTCTAGATTTATAAGCTAATTTTCGGTAAGTATATAGTGTAATTATCCGTATCTACTGTTTTAAGACTCACATTACAAAAAATGCCACAGATGGCCACAGATTTGGTTTAGAAATTAGGAAAGAGTTAACTTTCTATCTTAAATATGCTTGTGTTGTCATGAGCGAGCGAGATATTTCGCTTATTGCAGAACCTATTTTTCGATTCAGGCTCGGGCTAAGTCCGGTCATCTCGTATCTCGTGTCAATTAAACCAGGAAGTATGACTGCAAAATATATGTCGTAAGACTGGCAGATATCGAGAGATGTTTTCTGGCATTGATTTATAATCGGGATGATAGGCCTGTACTATTATGCAAAGCCTAGACTAGTCTAGTACTACTAGGTCGTACTACTACCCCATACTATAAGTAGGCCTAGACCTATTGGTGCAATTTTTCTAGGCCTAGGTAGGCGGCAAGCTCCTACCTAGGCTTTTAGGCCTACTAGGCCTGGCAACTTTTACCTATCAGATCCGGCCTATCATCAGGAAACAGTAACATTTAATTTCAATGTTCCATGCTATTATAATGGAGAGGCAAAAATACTGAAAATTTTTCTTTTTTTTGGTTTTTACAGCAAAATCATAGACCCTGTTTTACTTTAATATGTGACCTGTTTTACCGATAACAAATTTTATCACCCTACCAAAGGACTGATGATGAGGGTGGGAGTTTCTTTTTAAACCGATCCACGGATTTTATAATAATCTTGCGGTGGGCCTGATCATCAGGCCCACCCACCTGACGAGCCAAAAAAAACCAAAAAAAAACATTCCCCCGATTTGGTACCCTGATACCCTATTTTTACCTTGTTTTAGGTTTTTATGGTAGCTTTTTAACCCGGCGCACCTAATATAAGGGGGCGCAACTACATTTTGACAATAATAGGGGGACCCCTAAATCTGCCCCTGGTAGACATGATCATTTATTTAAGTGATGTCAGCCATATTGACACCAAATGGTTTGACATAAATGACATGGAATGGATATTGAAGGGTACATTATCATTTATATATATAAGTGACAACAGAGACAAAAGCCTTACAAAATCATTTTAATTGACAATGAATGAAAATTGAAGGGAAATACTCGGTACTTTAAATAACAAAATCAAACAGTTTTTTGACAAATTATTTATCGACAAAATAATATCCAACACTACTGTATTAACCGTATTAACGGTAGTCTTTCCAAGCGTCAAGGTACCGTGACGCTTCAAGGGCCTGGGGAGAACACTGAATACTACACTGCACATGCGCAAAACAATCAGCTTATCGTAAACGGTTATATAACCAAATTAGCAGTACTGAGCCTTAAACCCTTTGATGTCAGGTTCGAGAGTTTTCCATGTAATTTAACTGTTCCCTGGTACAGTATAACATTAAATAATTTGATGTGAATAATTACATAAAATTATACCACGTGACAGGCCGCTGAAGCATGCTGTCTCAATTGAATTTCCACTTGAGTTACTGATATACTAGCTACCCACACAATAGTTTGAAAGCCTGTAGCCTAATATCAGAATTTTAAACAATGTTTATAGAAAGTTATTAATTGCAATAAAATATTATCAAACATATTTAGAGTGTGAACAAATGTTTATGTTTAATTAAAAACGTATAATTTTAAAAAATTTGACGAGATTATACCATGTGACAGGCCGCTCACGCATCCTTTATGCAGGCTCGCTCGATTTACCGCTGTACAGAAAAAAAAAACGTGTGATATACTGTAGTTGGAAAAACCTTGTCAGCGAGGATGCCACACGGAGAAGGCCTATCTGTATTGTGATTTGTGTTGTCTGGCAATTGATCATGATGGTTATTTTGATCGATAGCCTAGCCTCGCTGCAACTCGGACGAAAAGGTTGACCAGATCTAACACATTTTTGGAGATTTTCATTTTCGCCAATTTGACAAAGGACGGCATTTTTATTTTCGCCAAATGAGAATTCTTAGCCATTGCCGACTCGGCAAATGGCTAGCGTGAGTATAGGGAGTGGTGACCTATACATCCGAGTTGCTTCACTGTTTCAAAGCAGATTTTTGTCATAATGATCAATAAACGATCATAGCCTAATGAGAGCTGGAATTCTACAACGAAATTGGTAAATAAAATCGTGGAATTTGTTGCACAACATACGGATCTGGACCAGTTTGCCGAGTCCAGTTTGCCGATTCCCAGATTGCCGACTAGGCTAGCCTAGCTAGAGGTGACAGGCACCTAAGCATTAAAAAAAAAACCCTAATTTTCGTAATTTAGATAATATAACTACATATTATTATCGGGCATCAGACCTTCATTTAAGGAAATAAGAGGAGAGCTACGAATAGCATTAAGGAGCTCTATACCCTCTCCTGAAAATTTCGCGATGATAATTACTACACAAGCACGGATGGGGGTACGGTGGCACGTGCCTAAAATCCTTTCTCCCCACTTTTCGACTTTTTCCAAAATTTTTATATGGGAGGGGGACCCCAAACCCACCCCTGGCACAGTCAGTCTTTCTGTAACAGTTTGTTGGGGCTTCAGAATCTCGGATAAAAAAGTCAGCTAGTCACCATTATTATATTTTTTTTTCTGGTGATATCAGTAAGGCTCCATAAAAAACATTATTAGTTTTTCACCCCTGCGCGCAACACTTTTGCGAAAATCCCGATTTATTTATTTATTTATTTTTTTTTTATAATAATTGTATTATTTTCAAATGATTGTTTTTCCTTCATATTCACTTGAAATGATTTAGAGTTCCTAACATAAATTTAGATGAACAATTCTAGCTCGCAAAGATGTACACAAAAACTACTAGAGGCCTACAATACAGTACAATACCAGGGACAGATTGTAAAAATATGTCCAGCTTCAAAAATCCTCTCCTCAAGGTAGATTATAATTTTGCTATTTCGTTGTACGGGGACATCTAAATGAGTGAATTAGATTAAAAATTGTTCATGGAGGTAATTGTCATTGGCGGGGGATAAGTGGTGGGGTGTGGGTAGTTGTTCTTAAGGGTAATTGTCCGGGTGTAATTGTCCTCGGGGTAGCTGTTCCTAGGGAGTAATTTTCCGGGGGTAATATACAGGGGTAATTTTCCTGGGGGGGGGGGGGGGGGGGGGG
>JAOTQE010145313.1:0-11503 GCA_025631205.1 Nesometra sesokonis | reverse complement strand
GGCGTAGGCAAGAACATTTCTTTCCCAGTGCCAACGACGAGTATACTCGTCACCTAATATTTTCCCGCCAAAATATTGGACACTCTATTTTGATGATATGTGACTAAATAAAACCTTAAAAAACTATATTTGTACATATAAACCCGTGTTTTGGCACACGGGAATGAAACAGGAAAAGGGGTCTGGCAGTCAATGTGTTAACCGTTGGATTGACCGAATAATGTCCGAACCACATGGATGAGGCTTAGTCAATTGATAGAGTGACAAATAATGTTTTTCACAGGGGACATACAATTAGAGTTTGACCTTAACCTAAAAATTTCTAATGTAATCTCCAAAATGTGGCTTTTGTAGAATCCACGGTCTCCATGTGTCATAAAACTCCAAATCGTATTAGAATTAAATTATTTTCTTTAAAAAAATAAAATGAAGTGACCGCACTATCACTATCAAAAATAGTATTGTCATTTTATTCATCTATTTTGTTTGGAATCGATTAAAATTAACCATGATAAAAATATATTTGCCAATTTTGCCAAATGCCAAATAAAGCTTAATTATTTCAGTCATTTGAATAATATTTAAATGACTGAAATAACATAATATTAATAATCTAGATATGTGACATTCTCTTCAGTAACCAAGTACCATATTATTTTGTTGATATAATATAATTTTGCGTAATCATATTTTGACATGTGCAGTGCCACGGGCGTCAGTCGGCAGACGACAGACATGTCCCAGATTTTAGAAAATTACATAATCTACAGTTACTTGGGGCGGTTGGAACCTAAGGGAAAGACGTGTTAAATTTCTTTTAAAGAAGCCCCATATTGATCCGAATCGTGTACTCTGTGATACAAGTCGTAGATTTGGTACACAGTTATAGCTTAACCCATAACAAAAAAAATGGCCACCGATGAAATACTCATTTTTAAGAAACCATCAATTAACCATCACACTTGGCAGGGACGGATCCAGGATCCACCGAAAGGGGGCCCACTTTCATGTCAACGTAGTTTCGGATGGGCGTGGTTGCCCGTTTTATTCAAAAATGTCCGAAAAAATGTATTTTTTTTTGTTTCAAAAGGGGAGGGGGGGCAGGATCCGTTGCCCCCCCCCCCCCCTTGGATCCGCGCTAGCTGCTTTGATTGCCATTTTAGTTTTATGCTTCATTAGAGACAATATAAATATGTATATTGTAAACAATTTTATATAAATTTAAAATTTCTATGATCAAAGTTATTGAAATAGGCCTATGATGCATTCAGATCAAAGGATGACAGGCGAGAAAGGTCATTTGCGGTATTTTGTGGACAAAATTAGCATTAGAGCAAATAGGAATATGTATCTTTAGAAGCGTTTTAAGACAAAAACGAAGTCTCTTTGATTGGTGGTTTGCAAAATGTAAGTTTGATGCCGGTCAAGGGTCAAATATTGCATTTTCTGTAATTTTAGAACAATATCCTTTATTAAAGCAAATATAAATATGTATGATCTGAACAATTAAGACCAATATCAAGTTCATATTACCATAAAGGTCATTTTTGGTCAGTTTTGAAGAATTGTTCATTAGAGTAAATATAAATGTCTACCGTATATTGCTCTTCGTGGTGTCACTGAGGATGATTTACTCTTTGTCAGTCGGTTGGTCCCCTTACGTTTATTTCTGTTAGTTTAAAATTTTGCATGCAGTAGTATACCTCTCGGTCATTCCGTAGTCAGATTGTCTGTCTGCCTGTCGATCGTTCCAAAATGTTTGTTTTGGGTAAAAGGACAGTTCTTATTAGAAACATTGTTACAACTATAATTACAATCAAATTTAAAATGTAAATTGCAATGTTATCACGTCTTCATGTATCGTATCATTATAATAACATATTATATCAAAAGTGGAAACAAAATACTTAAGTATTTTGTTTCCACTTTTATAATATGTTATTATCCAATAACGCCTCTTGTACTCACGGTGTACCGATAATAAGATGATACAGTACATGATTTTTACGTTGCAACGTAGGCCTAATCCTAGTTTTAAAATAATAATAATTTATATAAGACAACTGTCAATCATCAAATATAAATTTCGTATTCTTAAATTATTTTCGCTTTTGGCAAAATAATAAATTTAAATGCACTGATATTATATAATTTGAATGGTAGTCTAAGCAATTATTGTTTTAATGGTGAAGGCTTGGAAATTGGAAACAATCTTAAGTGAATGTAAAGTTTCAGAATTCACTACTAAAGACTTATAACATTAAATAATATCGAATGCCTTTGAGGGGAATGCCCAAAAACATTGTTTGAGCCGTAGCAACATATTGAACGAGTTGAAGGCGAGTTTAATATATTGCCACAGCGAGTATTATACATCAATTGGTTGGGGGTGGAGGGGGGGGGGCGGGTGAGTGATTACTTTTCGCGTGCGGGTACAGCCTACTTACTGCTTTAATCATTCAATGTACGCTGGGTTTTTAAACAGCCCGGTCAATATTCGTTAAATATTGACCGCGACGGATGGGAAAATAACATTGAACAAATAATTGTGGCGTCATCATTACATTATAACTATAATAGCGATAGGTTACGATCAATATGATTAAAATGTAATGGTAACTCAGTGTGATGCTATTGCATCAAAACAGCCCGGTCAATATTCGTTAAATATTAACCGCGACGGATGGGAAAATAACCTTGAACAAATAATTGTGATGTCATCATTACATTATAACTATAATACCGATAGGTCACGATCACTGATTAAAATGTAATGGTAACTCAGTGTGATGCTATTACATCAAAATATATGAGGTCTAATATTTGATTGATAACTATTATAACAATTTGCCAAAATTCGTGGGTGTCAAGGGGACTAGGGGATTATGGGATTTATTTTTGTATATCCCTGTGAAGCTCTCCTAAATACCAGCTTTGAAACATTCGTAAATAACATAATAGGACATGATGTTAAAAAAATGAGTAAGCTTTCTTTACCATGGAAATTTGCATCTGAACTAAAGTTGCTGAGTTGACTCGATAGAGACAATCTTGTCTTCTTCAACTCAGAGACATCGCGGAGACATTAGAACTACGTTTTTTGTTTCTATTGAAACATGTTCAAATTTTATGCCACATTTTACATTATTGCTTCAGTTGGGCTACCGTGCGCGCGCCCGAAAAATAAACGCCCGGGCTCTTTAAAAAATCAACTTTTTCAGAGGCGCTAACGGGGTTTCGCGAATGAAACACTTTGACAACAGAGTCGAAATTGAGGATGTGCTTAAAAAATAGGCTGATGAAAATTAAAGGGACAGTTTTGAATAAAAATTTGCCGGAAACTGACCAACCGATAGGATGGACGGAGACCACCTCACAGTGCATGGTGAGATGCGATTTTTCTCAAAAGATTTCTTAAATTTCTACAACCCTAATAGGCCTATAAGCTACAAGCTAAAACATCCTAAATAAAAAAATAGATAAACACAAATGCAAAAAACAAATAAGGTAAAAAACCATTTCCCCTAAAACAAAATATTTATAAATATCGGGCAACAAGAAAAGAGTCCCAAAAAACGTGACGCGAATATCAATAGTTTTTTTTTGTTTGTCAAATTCAATGAGCGCTCCTGTTAGGCCTACGTGTAATGTGTTTAAATAAAAAACGAAAGAGAATTAATTTTATCAGTTATCAGGGCCTAAAAATGGGTATGAATTAGTTAAGAACTGTATCTTGAATTAGTTAAGAACTATAATATCTTGTAAGTACTGTATGTTTCACCATTGATTATTAATTAATTGATCATTTATTGGTTAAAAATTACCCCCTCTCTAGTTGCACATATGTGCGATAAAGACACGCCTCAGTGCACACACCCAACAACAACGACACGTGATACCATGGACCTATAAATTAGGTCCATGGTGATACCATCCAACGAGTTTTCATTTTTGATGAAAAAAGTTGTTTGAGAGCGACCAAGTAGGTAGACATTCGCTACTTCAGTATCACTTACTTTTGTAACTTTTCAGATGCTTCAAAAGGCCTTTCTAATTTACCTTCGCCTAGGAGTTATATTCTTCTAGGCATGCCAGCAGGGCCTAGGCCTAGGCTACCTAACTAAAGGCTAGGCTAGATAGATTTATTCGGGTGCAGGTCAACTCGTCACCAAACCAACTCGTCACCAGTCGGCTTGAGGACGAGTTGACTTGGGGACGAGTTGACTTGGTGACGAGTTGACTGGTGACGAGTTGGTTTGGTGACGAGTTGGATCGAATTCATTTATTCTCTAGGCATATAGCAGGCAGGTCTCTACTCTAGACTCTACAGTCTAGAGTCCTTTGTCTGGCTGGCAACAACTTAGTCTAGGCTAGGCCTAGGCTAGACTAGTCTACTTAAAAGGCCTAGTAGGCTATCGGTATACGCCTTCCGAGTTGACATCGATGAAGGGAAAAACTTTGTTAGGAACCTAAGAATGTTAGGCCTGAGGGAGATCCGGCCTGAGTATCTAAATAAAGAAGGCTAAGAAAACAACCCTGTGTGGTGTTCTCACAATTGAAAAAAAAAACAAACAAAAAACGTGAGTTAATTGTCTGCTGGCTGGCTTTTGGGCCTACCCCAAATACCTATATAACAGGCCGCTATGATCATTCCTGTATTACTCTGTACTCTGTATTTGATGTCATCACTGCAACATCGGAGGGTTGGTTAAAAAAAACAACAAAAAAAACCCTCCCGCCCTCATCAGTTTTTATGCTTTGGTAGAGTGTAAACTTATAGTTATTTTTATGGGCCTTAAATCTTTTAGAATGGGCATTATTATATTTCAAAAAATTATTTCATATATTTAAAAAAATAATGCATTAAGAGCTACCTTTTATCCAACGGACTTCGCCATTTATGCTACTGGTAGTAATTCATTTCATTTGAACTTTATTTCCGAGACTCATGGTCCATATCAATAATACATACAACATGAAAACAAAAATGTTAAAAAAATACTAATAGTACTTTGTAACAATACTAATAAACTGTACATGAAAAAAAATCTATATTACTTATCTACATAAAGTAAATTAATCCATTTCTTATACAACATTAATAATTAATGGAATGCAACATTTGCTAAAAAAATAAAAATGAATGGAGGTAGCACACGAACCACTGAACAGTCATTATCTGTTCTTTAAATCATCCTAATTTGTTCATATTTTTAATTCAACTTGTCTATGTATAGGTAGCATATTGTACTACAGTAAAACCTGTGACGGCGCCAGGAATTTCCCGACGGCAGGGCAATGCTCCCGACAGGGAGGGCAATGCCCAACGGCTCCCGACAAATAAGCCAGGTTTGAGGTGGGCGTGTTCCCGGTTTTCAATTTCACAAGCAAAAAAAAGCTAGCTCTAGTAAAACTCATGAAAATTACAGTATCACAACCATATCTTTAAAAACAATTAAACAAAAGAAACGCAAAAAAAAATCAGAGGGCGCGCCAAGAGTGCATGCCTCTGCCATCATCACAATTCTCCACTGTGTAAATTACCCAGATGAAATACACAATATATAAATATTGAAAGTACATTTAGTGTGGTAATAAAATAATGAGGAACAACCATTTTTTCTCGTCGGACTGAAAACCGGGGACATTCCTGGCGCCACTACTGGGGTAGACCCAAGCCTACTGAAGGCCTTACGCAACGCCAAAACTTTGATTAGCATGAGTAATGCAATGGTATCACATGATTTTCGAATTCAATCAAGTGTGACCATTCATACCCATATTTTGGGTGCAAATGATCATGCATGAATTGTTTTAACAGGCCTTATGGCTAAACTCAAATAAGTGAGTATGGGACGTCAATAGCGCCTTAAAAGGAATCAAACAATAAAAGTGAATAAGCCAGACCATAAGGCTTGTGAGACAGGCTAGGATTAAACCTACATAGGATGAGTAAAATACCATTTATACATTTGTAAACAGACAAAATTATTACTTCCACAGATTTCATAATGAACTCAGAGACAGCAGAGAGCTTTGGAGAGAAACTGAGCGCACTCTTCCATAGTTCCACTGCAAGCATTGCCATAATAACTGCAGTTGATGTTGGCTTATTTGACACCCTCGGCAGCTTTAACGAATACAAATCTTATGAAGAAATTGCTACAGCAGCTAAATTAAAACCAAGGTAAGGTATGAAGAAGTTGCTACAGCTGCTAAATTAAAACCGGGGTAAGGTATGAGGAAATAGCTACAGCTGCTAGCAATTTAAACAAATGTAAGGTATGAAGAAATTACTAAAGCTGCTAAATTAAATAAAACCAAGGTAAGGTATGAAGAAATAGCTACAGCTGCTAAATTAAAACCAATGTAAGGTATAAAGAAATAGCTAAAGCTGCTAGAAATTTAAACCAATGTAAGGTATGAAGAAATTACTAAAGCTGTTAAATTAAATAAAAGCAAGGTAAGATATGAAGAAATTGCTACAGCTGCTAAATTAAAATCGGGGTAAGGTATGATCAAATTACTACAGCTGCTAAATTAAAACCAAGGTAAGGTAGGAAGAAATCACTAAATCTGCTAAGTTAAAACCAAGGCAAGGTATGAAGAAATAGCTACAGCTGCTAAATTAAAACCAAGGTAAGGTATGAATAAATTGCTACAGCTGCTAAATTAAAACCAAGGTAAGATTTGAAAAAAAATTGCTACAGCTGCTAAATTAAAAGCAATGTAAGGTAGCTACAGCTACTAAATTAAAACCGAGGTAAGGTATGAAGAAATTGCTATAGCTGCTAAATTAAAACCAAGGTAAAATTTGAAGAAATTGCTACAGCTGCTAAATTAAAACTAAAGTAAGGTATGAAAAAAATTCCCTACAGCTGCTAAATTAAAACCATTGTATGCAATATAGATCCTCAATATTGTGAAATTATCTATACATACTACTCAATTGGCAGTGTACACCTCCTCCCTCCTAAAATTTTCCAGGTCCCTTTTCAGGCTTTAAACCCATTTTAAGCCTGAAAGTGCTTACTTCAGCCTCTGCAGGTTCCATATGTGCAGAGCCAAGCCAAAGAGGGGTAAGAAAATTGAAAATTGAGTATTTGTGGCAGAACCAAGCCAAATGAGGGATAAGTAGGAAAATTGAAAATTAGGCTTTTTATAGATTATAAAAACTACACATTATTATCTTTAACATGCAAAAAATGTTTCCTTGCGAAGTATGAACAATCGAAGTTCGAACATTTAAAATGTAAGTTTTGAAAAAAACTGCATTTGAAAATTGTTTATCAGTATACATTGACTATTAGCAAGGTTATTTTAAAATGCTTTTGTTTTTAAACAATTTTCAGACATGTGATCAAAACAACATGTTTTGATCATATATCTGAAAATTGTTAAGGTAGTATGAAAATTGAATGTATGAACTGTATACTGTATTTTTGAAATAAAAAAAAATTCTTAAATTTTTGCCTGTTGTGGAAAACTAGCATTTGTGACTTATGTCTCATTTGGCTTGACTCTACCTCATAAGTTATGAAACTACTCATTGTTATCTTTAACATGCAAAACAATCACTTTAATATGATGTTTCCCTGCGAAGTTATAAACAATCAAAGTTCAAACATTTAGAATATAAAATTTTAGAAATTGCATTTGAAAATTGCATTAGTATATCATGACTAAGCAGTGTAATTTTAAATTGCATTTTTAATTTTTTTTTTTTTAAATTTATTTGTTTCTTTCTTTTGTGGAAAACGAGCTTTGCAACTTACCCTTCCCTTGGGCTTGGTTATGCCACATATTATCAACAAGGATTGTTTTTACAAAAATATGCCACATCCAAATTTGTTTCTATTTTAACATTTACATTTGTTTAACATGTACTGTAATAGATACGTCTATCGAAAGATTTCGGATTCATTTGTCATCATTTTTCGATATATGTGACCACTGTAATTTATGAGTTCAAAAATCTTTAAAAAACAACGGATCAGCTGAAGTTAAAGTTCCTCCTCGGCCTAAAAAAGTATCTCATTGATGATACTTGGGTAATAAAAAAACAATTGGAGCATTATTATTGTTTGAATGCAAATTAAAGGGATATTCATCCAAACCCACCAAAATAAAATTTCTTAAGTAATTAACCTGTTTATTATTTCCAAAAGTAATAAATATGGTTATTTTACCTGTAAACTTGTTAATTATATTCTTGTGTAGAGAAACCTAATAATTATAGAACCCTTTCAGGTTTTTAAGTAATAATATAATGACATAAACAAAACAGATCAGTATTATATTTATGAATTTGAATACAAAGAGTAACATCTGCAGAGCTCGCAGAATTGGTTGCCCGATGGTCCAAGGCAACCAAAAATTTATGAGGGGCAACACAAAATTGTTAGGGTGTGTCCCAACGGGCAACCAGTTCTTGGCTCATGCTAACCAGATCAAGTTGCCATCGCCTCCATAAACAAATTGGCTTTGACTAGACCTAGCCCTAGCAAGAAGATACTTTACGAACGCATGTCTTCTTGGAAATCTGGAACGCTATTGTCTAGACCCAGTACAGTTCTAACCATTGCAAATTTTCTATAGATATATTACAATCATTAAAGCTGTTTTTTTTAAATTGCAGGGCAACTATAAAATTGTGAGGGAAACCGAAGTTTAAACCTTGGTTGCCCGGATGACAACCAAATATTACAAAATTCTGCGAGGCATGATCAGGGTGGAATATTTTTTTTTTTACCACACAGCATTTTTAAAGGAAGAGGCATTTAAAGGTTGAATCATTTAATGTGTTTCAGATATGTAAAGGAGCTCCTTGGTGCATTGACAATGGGTGGTATTGTTGACATTAATCCAGAAAATGAAACATACCTGCTTCCTGACCATCGTCGTGACTACTTCAACACAAAGAACTTCAAATCGCTCAGTGTTCAGACCCTACAACTACTACCCTACATGTTTAGTATTAGAGAAGAAATTAAGGAATGTTTTCAAGAAGATGGACCTCAAGGTAAAAATTTATTGCTGTCAAAAAATTTTGTTCCTTACCGAATTTTAAATGTGACAGACAGACGTCATGACCATTGGCGTATGCAGGCGGTGCTTATGATGCTGGAGCACCCCTCTTCAGAGGCAAAAACAATAAACTTATGATATAAATGTGAAAATCTGGGCCTCGGGGCCCCTCTTCAGTGAAAATGACTATATTGTAAAGTAAAAACACCACAAAATCGTAAATCACACCATAAAGAATATGCCAATGGGGTGACATTAGGGAAAATGTTTTTTTTTTGCTTGTCAAAACTTCAACCCAGTCTCGAGAACCACCCTCCCACCCTGCGCTGCATAGTTTTACCATAACATGACACAAGTTAACATTTTGTTAAAAAATTCTTCAGTAGTTCGGGCCTGTAACAATTCTATATGAAATTTAGATGAAATAGCAGAATTTGCTTTACTGCTTGGAAATGGGGAGAAAAAAAGTATGGATACCTTTATATTATTAGCACAACACAGACGAGGTTTTTATGAATTAGGTGTATTATTTACTTATAACCAAACACAATTACTAACAAAAATCAATCATCACCACCAATTACGATAGACAACTCAAATCGGGAGAAAATAACCAGTCCCCTGAATGATGGGCCCCGTGCTTTATACGATCGCTAGTGTGGGAAACCATTTTTGGAAGATTGGGGTATGTAGAACAGTAAGGACAACACCAACTTCCATCAATGATCATAAAAAATACACTCCACCCAACCGACACTACTCGTTTTACCGAGTTTGAATCGCTGCACATTTTCACAAGAAATGCGTTTCAAAGGAATTTAGCTGTGCTTACAAGAACACGTTTTTTTGCCATTATTTACTAAAAACATGCCCTGATTTTCTGCTCCACTCACATTCATGACTCCAAATTCTGAACAGTTTGATTGATTGACCTGCCATCCAGATTTTATGGCAAACCCAACCACTTATGCTCAAGATCATGTAATGTAATAGCTGATCATGATCCATTGCTTGCAAAAAGTTTTACTCATTCTTTTCAAAGTGCCTGATACTTTTCTTGATCATATTTTACAAAAAAAAAGATTTAAACAAAAATGATGGTGTCCTGAAGAATGACATTAGGGAAAAAATATTAAGGGACATTTAGCAATCTAAAGTGACAATGACAGGAGCCATATGGAACACATTACCCTAATGATGGAGCCATGACATACTATAACCCCTTGTAATCTGATCCTTTCCAAATAAGGGCACAATTTATAATAAAAAACAAAACATATTTGTGTCCTTGGAGATGGATCCATACTGTTGTCGTCATTCTGGTGTAACAGGGCTAAACATTTGTAGAATAATAGACATATTAATCTTTTATTGGCATCTGTTTTTACCAAAACAATTCAAAGTTCAAAAACTGAATATTATTTTATTTCCCCTCCGAAAAAAGTAAAATAGCTGGTTTCATCACATTTCAAGGGTATGGTGGTGGTCTATGCCAACACTGTGTTTAACCGTGATGTAGGGAAGCACTCGTAAGGCCCCATAAAAATAATTTTTAGTTTATCACCCTACACCCTACAAAACTGACGAGGGCGGGAGGTTTTTTTTTAATCGACTTTCCAGTGTTGTAGTGATCTCACATTGGGCTACTAGATTGTCCATCATAGACTCGCGCAAATATGATGCCCATACCAGTGCACCAGCCTACAGTGAGTAGTGATCATTTTAGGCTTATTCCTAGTATTGTGCATTGTTGTGAGCACGAGAATCCTTTATATTAATTTATGTTAAGAAAATCCAAAGCTTTTTAAGTGAATATAATAGAAAAAACGATCGTTTGAATAGTAAAATGAGTCAAAAAAAAAATTGGAATTTCTCCAAAAGTGATACGCGCAGGGGTGATA
Organism: Nesometra sesokonis; assembly: GCA_025631205.1. Taxonomy (NCBI): domain Eukaryota; kingdom Metazoa; phylum Echinodermata; class Crinoidea; order Comatulida; family Antedonidae; genus Nesometra; species Nesometra sesokonis. The sequence goes on along the minus strand of JAOTQE010145313.1, from coordinate 575 downwards.
AACTAATAATTTTTTTTATGGGGCCTAATAATTGTTTTATCAGTTTTTACAGATGAGGGTGTTTGTGAAATTCAATCACAATCTTGTGACTGGACATTCGCCCCTTTCACACAGAAAATACCGCAATGTTACCAAAACCATGCCAGCATTATTGCCGGTCTAAACCCTCTCACATAGAAGGTCAAATTGCGATAATATAATTATATAATGGTTATTGCCAAGGCCTCTAAGCGCTTCACAATTATTACCCCCAGTCATTGCAACAAACCTATGGAATTCAATCCATTTCATAGCATAATGTTGTAACTGTATTCAGCGTATATGGCATTTGTACCTCCCAGGTACCCACCAAATGCCGGTACTGTGGCAGTATTGAAGGAAAAGTAACCTTTCACACTAAAGCTGGCATTCGCTAATTACCGCAATATTCCCAGTTTACAGTTCTTTGTGAAAGGGGTTCAAGTCAACTCATTCACAAGTTGATTCAATCCTAAGTTAGATTGTCTCCAAAACAAGTCAAAACTCCACCCAAACAAAAAATTAAATTAAGTAGTAGTAGCAGGCGCATATCCAAT
>JAOTQE010145312.1:6724-23137 GCA_025631205.1 Nesometra sesokonis | reverse complement strand
TTGTCCTTGTGATACGCGTTGTCCAATCACAATTTACAATCGGTCTGCATTGGCCAATTAATTACAGCCCACTCGTCATAGAAAAACCCACTGGCGGCAATTTTAAAATTGCTTATGACTTTAGCTACGCATTGTGTCCGAACACCTTGGTCGTTACGCCGCAGATTAGCTTGCGCCTCGCGCACGCTAAGCTCCGCTTAAGCCGTGAATCTGAACATAGCCTTACCTATCTGATGGAATTATCCTCCCCATTCAAGAGGCCATCGGTAGAGGAAGCTACATGGTAGGATCCTCACTTACCTATTTGACAGAATTCTCCATCCCATCCGGGAGGACATTGACAGGTGAAGCTATTGATGCCATCAATACATGTTCCTCCATTCTGGCAAGGGATACTAGCACACTCGTTGATGTCTGAAATCATATCAAACATTTCATTATTTCGTTGAAAAGATTCATTGGATATATTATCGAATATTGTATGTTTACCTAATATACGTGGCAGAGTCAAACCAAATGAGGCACAAGTCGCAAAGCTGGTTTTCCATAATAGGCAAAAATTAAAATTTTTTTTCAAATTTAATCTTACTTCAAAACATACAATTCAAACAATCAACCGTTAAACAACAAATGGATTTAGTGTAAAAAAACTTTTATAATCAAGTGTTTTTGTGATACCTGCTATCTTAAAATTTTAACATTTATGGTGTCACAGGTCACTTTTGAGTGTTTACAGTAAATTTGTACTAAAGATTTCTATTAAAGAGAATAGAGATATATATAAGAAATAGTTTGGTAAAATATTAAGTCTCTATGATCAAGGGTTTTTGAAATATACATTACCTTAAAATGTGACCTTTTCTCAAATCAAGGGTTATTTTTGACCCTTTATAATATTTTTTGATAAAAACGTTCCATTAAAGAGAATATAAATATGCATATAAGAAATATTTTGGTAAAAAAATCATGTCTCTATGATAACAGATTTTTGAGACACAGCCTGTTGTACTTTTAAACACTGTCAAAGGTCAAATCTAAGCTTCTCCACCTCTAAATGTTTAGAGGATTTTTTGTTATATATTGTTATGTAGTAGAGTATAGATCTGCCAAAAAACTTTGATGATCCAAGATATTCCTTTACTGTTTAGGAAGGTTACACATTACAAATGGTGCTCGGATGAACATTAGAAAATCTCCAGAAGTTTGTGGCTGAGCCAAGCCAAAGGAGGGATTAAGCCGCAATCGCACTGGATTTAAAAAGGGATATTTTACCAAGACAATTGGTAACATTTAATGGTTAAATTTTACCATTGTTCACACTTGGGATTATTTGGCATGGCTAGTTTTATCACAAACTATGGTAACATTTGTAAAATAAACCATGTTACTCAAGGTCACCACTCAAAGGAGCACTCAATTGACCAATGAAGGCCATTCTGTAATGACTTGGGAAGATTGCCCAAGTCGTGCTGTTCGCATTGGACTTTTCTACTTGGTAAACCTAACCTGGTCAGTTTTTCTGGGCAGGCGGTACTCGGTTAAACTAACCACACGGCATGGGTAAGTTTCCTTTTCTCCATGGTTAGGTAAACTTCATGTGCTGTTCACACTAGACTAATTATGGAAAAACCAGCCAGTGTGTCGGTTAGTTTTACTAAAAAAAATCCAGTGCGATTGTGGCTTTAGTCACAATGATATTTTTTTATAATAGCCAAACACAAAAATCTTCTCAAAACTGACATTCTAAAGGTTCGAAAATTGATTGTTCATAACTTTGCAAGAAAACATCATATGAAACTGATATTTTTTGTATGTTTTTGGTGTAGATTCATAATTTGTTATCAATTTTAAATTTTTAGACTTTTGTATATAACTCCAATTTTAATTCTCCTTTGGCTTGGCTCTACCCCATTTTGCTATTTGGGACTATTTGAAAGGGGCTTTAGTAACGTGACTTACTGGTTTCACAGAGTATACCAGTCCATCCTGATTCACATATACAGCTGAAGGCATTAACAAGATCTTGACAGGTCCCGCCGTTCATACACGGACCACTGGCACACTCATTCACATCTGAAAATCATTGCAAAATCAAATCAAATTAAAATGATAGCAATAAAAACAACAAAACACATCAACAAGATTTTGACAAGTTTCGGCAATCGTAAGGTCCAATGGCACACTCATTCATTTCTGAAAATCATTGCAACTTTAAAGCATATGGTAGGTCCCAAGCATTATGAAAGATGTTTCAAGCATCATGGCCAACTATCAAGCATCATTGTGAAAGTCCCAAGCACCATGCCATGATGCTTGAAAGGCCTGGGGAGAACATTGGATTATGATTATGATGACTATGATAAAAGTGGTATAAATCTCTTTTGTCATAACACTAATTAATTATAGTATAGTAAAATAACAAATGACTCGGGACTATACAATCGCTGATAACCGTACTGACAACACTATCGATAATAACATTATTATATTTCCATATATATATTATATAATGTAAACATTTTGTTCTGAAGAACTAAATAAAACTGAAGAGGAGTAATGTTCTGTTTTTGTGGCACAGATATAGATGTAACTGTTTATAAGGTAATAGAGGCCTTGTTTCTGAACAATTTAGACTATTAGATAATAGATTAGCATCAAGTCATAAGAATTTGCCTTTTCGGATCTTATAGGATTTGGTCCTATAGGATTAATGCTATAGGATCCTATAGGACAAATCCTATAGGATTTGTTCTTTTGGATCCTATAGGACAAATCCTATAGGGTCCTATAGGAAAAATCCTATAGGGTCCTATAGAAAAAATCCTATAGGATCCTATAGGACAAATCCTATAGGACTAATCCTATAGGACTAATCCAATAGGATCCTATAGGACAAATTCTAGACCAGTCTTATAGGACAAATCCTATAGGACTAATCCTATAGGATCCTATAGGATTTCTTTCTAAAAGATCACCTCATTTTGATTATGTACTGTATTAAATTGTGTCCTATAGGATTCTATAGGACAGTCTTATAGGTTTTTCGACAGGTTTTATAGGATTTGTCCTATAGGATCCTATAGGATTTGTCCTATAGGATTGTCCTATAGGATCCGTCGAAAAACCTATAAGACTGTCCTATAGGATCCTATAGGATTTGTCTTATAGGATCCTATAGGACTTTTTTGTCAGGGATGCCTGCATAGGTTTCACTGTCCTTGTTGTGTGAACTTGTTTATTTACTAATTCCGTAAGGCTATGTGCAAAAATCCATTCATTTCATTATTACCATAAACACCCTCATACACATTTGCTTAAAGTGTTTAGTTACTAAATTCACAGGTGAGTACATTAACACACAAATCAATGGCGACTCTCTTACAATGGCAATCCCTTCCCCACCCTTCACTCTGACAGATAGGGCTGGGGCAATAGTTCACAGATGGTAAATCCCCATTTTGAATTTTTCAAGGAAACACAAGAAAAAGGGGGTTTTAGGTGCTATCTTAAATCTTCCCCCTTCCGTTGGAATATTTTTCTTGTACTTCATCCAAAGAGAGGAGGGGGAGAGCGAACCCCATTATCCCCAACTAAGTCGCTGTTTATGTAAATGTACTGAAATCCACTGATTACGTTATCATCGTGCACCCCCTCATTTTCTACTATGTCTATTTACTTACTAATTTCACAGAGAATTCCTGTCCAGCCTGGGGTGCAGGAACATGTAAATCTATTGATCCCATCATTGCAAGTTCCGCCATTCATACATGGAATACTGGCACATTCGTCAATGTCTGTAAATATTGAAAAGAATATATCAACAGACAAAATACTTCAGTAATTTCAAATAACTAACAATCCTTGGCCATCAACTTTGTTTAGTTTACAGACAGTTTACATGGAAATCTGAGATACAGTACTCAAAGAAAAACTTAAGCGGAGCATAACGTACAGTATACTGCGTACAATTGTGTCTGAACTTGCCAGCAATTAACGTCAACAAATATACTTACCTAGTTAGTAGGTAGTTCTGTGGTGCTAGGTAGACATGTTCTGTATTGTTTTAATTATGGTATTATTACTAGTTTCACACTGACCTACCTCTGCAGGCAGTGGTGCAGCCATAGGTATACCCGCTCGTATAATAAAGCTGCTTTAGCCTAAACACTTTAACAGTATCATGGATTACAGGGGCGGATCCAGAAGCCCGATGACAGATACAGGGGGCCCGGTGCCAAACATTGTATTGTTTCTAAGGGTCTAGGGTCCTCCCGATGCCAATTTTCAAATAAAATGCGTTTCCTGGGTATCTGAGAAGAAATTTTCACAGATAATTTATTACAAACAATGAGTTTTTTAATTTTAAATTATATTCGTCCAAGTCAAAAAAGGGGGGGGGGGGGCTGGGTCAGGATGGCCCCAACCCTTCCCCTTGGATCCACCCATGGATTAACTTATGCCTGTGCAACTTACACTACCCTAAACTTGTGTAAACATGTCTACACAAGTTCCACATTGATTTTCACTGCGGCACAAGAGTAGTCCTACCTACTCGCAAGTTAATAGAGATGCTCTGCCTGAATACTTTACATAAACAGCATGTATATGGATTACCTTATGCCTGTGCAACTTACACTGCCCTTAAGGTGTATGAATATGTTTTACTTACTTGTTTGACATTCATCTCCACTCCAGCCACTTGTACAGCTACAGACATAACTGTTTATAAGGTCAAAACAAGTACCGCCATTTTGACAAGGTTGACTAGCACACTCATCAATGTCTGAAGAAAAAAAAACATTCAACAGTATTATAGGATATTTAAACACTAATAAAGGACCATGTGACAATTATTCTACTGAAGTTACTGCAGTAATCTATCGTTATTAAATCTACTGCAGTTACTGCAGTAATCCAGTGCCATTATCTTTGATGACTGCATTGGCACACCAAATCTCATCATGACAAGTTGCTTTCAGCTACTGAACTAATTCTGGTGTAACTGAATTGCTGCAGTAAACGCAGCAGGATAATTTTAACAAGGTCCCTAATAATTATACAGTTGAAATTTATGTAAGCAGACAACCTCGGGTTTAGAACAAATGTCTGCTTATAAGAGGTGGCTGTTTGGCTGAACTTGTTAAATCACAGTATATTTTAGGGGCGGATCCAGAATTCATCTAAACAGGGAGTAATTGAAAAAAATCAGTGTGGGCAGAAGAGGAAGAACAAGACGAGGAAGAGTAGGATGTGGAGGAAAAGGAAGAGGAAGAGGAGGATGAAGAGGAAGGAGGAGGGGAAGGAAAGAGGAGGTGGTGAGGAGGGATAAAAGGGAGGATGATGGGGAGGAGAGGGAGATGATGAGATAGGAGGAGGATGAGGGGGAGGGGAGGAGGGAGAGTATGAGAGGAGGGAGAGGAGAAGGGACAGGAGGACAAAAACAAGTTGAGATTAGTAGTGTTTGGGGACCCTCTAGTGGCTCCAAAAGCCCCTAAAAAGAATATCTTGGATCTCCTCAATGAACTTGTACTCTTCAATGGTCCCCTCTTTTTAAAAAGTTTAAATCGGCTCCTGAGATCTATACTGTACTTACTAATTTCACAATGAAGTCCTGTGTATCCTGCCAAACAGCTACAGGTGTAGCCATTAACACCATCATTGCATGTCCCACCATTCTGACATGGAATACTGGAACATTCGTTGATATCTGAAAAAAAAAATGATTTAGTGTTTTTAATTTTTTTATAGAAGACAAGTATTTTCTTCCATAACAACGTAAAAAATTAAATTAAAATTAAATTAAAATAAATAATTAGCATCCCCTCTTAAAAGTCGTTTTAAGAAGACGAGGGAGGCTAATAAAGGGCCATGTTTGGCCCACAAGCCTCGTGCACCACTCTTCTGAGTGGTGTACGGTCAGTTACAGTGAGCTACATAAGAAAATCGTTGACTTGTTTTTATAAGTTTCAAAATACAATATATGTGCTAAAATTTGCCTTGTGAATTATTTTTGTATATTATCAACTCAGGACGCACTGGTCGCACAGCCCTACACAACAACTGAATAACTGTAATCTAAAAACAATATCGCTGCAACCTCATGTATAATCAAGCAGTGTTTTCAGTAAACAATACTGTTGTTGTTTACAAACACACTGTCAGTTAAAAATCATGAAGCTTTGATCAATGAAGCACTGTGAAGCGTTAAATTTTAGATTATTAATAAACAGCTGTTTTTAAAAGTGGTAGAATAACTGAAATATACTATATTCAGGCATGTGCTTAGGGTACTTGATCAGTGGTGGATTTAAGGGGCTTAACAGGCTTAAACCTCCCTAAAATTGACCAGCAAAATTGTATCTTATGACAATGAAGTAATAAAAATAGATGCACACCTGCTATATACAAGTACTTCCAGAGGCAAAGGTGGACCTGTTTACTGGACGTGTTTTTAATTTTTTTTATTTTTTTTGTATTTTAAATGCATGTAATGTGGTCTTAAAGGAGAAAGCCAAGGGGGCCCTGAGGTTTCTAAAAATTGTTATCTTACTTTGTTCACAGTTAATGCCAGTCCAGCCTCCGAAACAGCTACAGGTGTACATATTGACGCCATCAATACACAAACCACCATTCAGACAAGGACCACTGGCACACTCATTGATGTCTATAAATAGAAACAATCAACAACATACATCATCTCAAAATTGATCAATCAGTAATGAAACTATTTTTCAATTTCAATATGTCTTTGTTTATCCTACATGGAGCAATTCATACATGGTCAGGATTACAAACTGTACATTCTAAATGATCAATATAGATAAAATAAATATAAAATATTCAAATACTCTACATGTAAAATACATACTTATAAAACATCCAAATAAAAACATATTAAACCAGCACATGTACATATAAATAAATAAAACCCTAAAATGTATATAGCATAAAAACATGATAAAATAACAATTATTGTTTATGTTCATCATTTAAAAGTTGGCTACAGATACAAACAAACTTCTTTTCTTATTAGTGTCGGACACCGAAAACGACGCCCGTGGGTAAAAAGTTAAAAATCGATAAAACCTTTTGAAATAGTAATGTCAAAAAGGTGGCAGATGCAAGTCAAGGGAGGGATAAGTTAGAAAATTGAGTTCCTAATAAATTATGTAACTAGGCATTATTATCTTTAACATGGAAAAATATGTTTCATAAGATTTCCTTGCAAAGTTATGAACAGTCTAACATTTTGAACGTAAGTTTTGAGAAAACTGCATTAAAAAGTGTATATTGTGATTAACTGAATTTTATGAATATTTTATGATCAAATATTTGAAAATTGTTCATGTAACATGATTAGATCGTAAAAAAACTTTCCCCACAATAAAGTCCTACTTCTAACTACCCAGATTCCAGGATTGGCTTATCAGGTTCTTTCGGTGTTAAATCCATGTGGGATTTAAATCTGAGGGTCAGTGAGTACACTAGTTTTACTGTTGATTCCAACCAGGCAGACACCAGGGAGTATAACTGTTAGACGTAAACTTACATTCCTTTCAGTCAATACTTACTAGTTTCACAGTTGATTCCTGTATAACCAGCCAGACACAAGCAAGTATAACTGTTAACACCATCTTCACAGGTACCTCCATTTTCGCAAGGTAAGCTGGAACATTCATTGTCATCTGTTAAACAATACATAAACATAGTCATACAACTTTTGCTCTGTAAAAGCATAGCCTCCCCGTTAAGTAGTTCTCTGTGGTTCTAGGTAGATCTCCCTAGTAATTTACCATGGTAGATCTACCTAGTCAGAGGATGTTATGTTTTTCAAAGGACAAGCTGCCGAATAATAATAGGTTAGTCACTGATAATGCCCAAAGTAGTACCTTGGATTTACTGCTGCTATTTGGTGCTTGAGAAAAATCCAGACTATCAAATTTTCTTTGACAAAAAAATTTGATATGCATATATGGTCATGATGATGTCACAACATGATCATTTATGGACATATCCATGGGTTCATGAAAGGATTTTGGCAAAGAAAATTTGATAGTTTGGAACAAGCCTTAGCTAAGCCTCAGGGTAGAGTAGACTTACTATTGGCACAGGTGGGTCCAGAAAAGCCTTGTTGGCATAAACAGGAGTACTCGTTAACACCATCTACACAAAAGCCTCCATTTTGACAAGGTGAGCTTGCACATTCATCAATATCTAAACAAATGATAAGATATGATAAGTTAATGTTATCAGAAAATAACAATTTCCAAAATTCACAAGACTTGCAGGGCGGATTTAAGGATTAAATTATATATTTGTCTTTAAAACGAAAATATTCCGCTATAATTGATCCCTTAACACGCCCCTGAGGCCATTTTAGGACATCAAAAGTCCAAAATTTCCCGGGGAAGCATCCCCCGGACCCCTCTTGCCGCCCCTTATATGAGGGGTGCCAGGTGTAAAATTGACCACAAAAAGCCAAAATAGACCAAACAGGGAACCAGAACACTGCAAATCACGGTAATAACCTTTTTTTTGCCTGTCAGAAACACCAACCTGAACCTGAAATAGTGGCTCCATTAATAATTTCACAGTGTAGGCTGGCCAACCTGGGACACATATGTAGAAATATGCCCATGATCCCAAGACTTCACCGGCCCTCTCTATACTTACTAATTTTACTGAGTCCATGGCCACATAAAGAATGCAGAAATATGTCCTGATTCCATGATTTCCTCAACCCTCTCCATACTTACTGATTTCACAGTGTGCCCCTGGCCATCCTGGGACACATACAGTATGTAGAAATATGCCTTGATCCCGTGATTTCCTCAGCCCTCTCCATACTTCCTAATTTCACAATGTGTCCCAGGCTGGCCATCCTGGGACACATACAGTATGTAGAAATATATGCCCTGATCCCATGACTTCCTCGGCCCTCTCCATACTTACTAATTTCACAATGTGTCCCAGGCTGGCCATCCTGGGACACATACAGTATGTAGAAATATATGCCCTGTTCCCATGACTTCCTCGGCCCTCTCTATACTTACTAATTTTACCGTGAGTTCATGGCCACATAGAGTATGCAGAAATATGTCCTGATCCCATGATTTCCTCAGCCCTCTCCATACTTACTAATTTCACAGTGTGTCCCTGGTCATCCTGGGACACATACAGTATGTAGAAATATGCCTTGATCCCGTGACTTCCCTAGCCCTCTCTATACTTACTAATTTCACAATACTTACTTATTTCACAGTGTATCCCTGTCCATCCTGCAACACATATGCAGAAATATGCATTGACCCCATCTGTACAGGTTCCTCCATTTTGGCACGGGGATGAACTACATTCATTAAAATCTGCAAATATATTAATTAAAATGTATAAAAACATTCTTTACACGCTTATCTATATCATAAGTAATGTAATTAAGAGTGTATCTTCAAGATTAGATCCTTACCTATGTTACTCATGATAGGTAATAAAAGAATGCAAGTGATCATTTTTATACAAAAGTTTTGGTAAAAATTACTGAACAATTCAAACATTGCATATGGGTTAAAGTGCTTTTGTACCAATCCCAAGGTCTTAGGTTCATCATCAAGTAGTAAGAATGCTCTGCCTTGCAATGAGACTTAGGCCGTTCTGCAGAATTTTCAGATTATCCGATAAAATACCATCGAATCAAATCAATTTTTAAACAAGTTGAACCAACAATAAGATGCGGAAAGCTGCGCACAGTATAGATAAAAGAAAGTTAATTGTTAATACCTTTGTACATGCGTTCAAGCATTAAACTTATATTATTATTTGAAGTGTGAAATACACAACTATATTTAAAGTGAATAAGCCTAAGCTAGCAGCAGTACGGTAGTTGGTCTTGCTGTTCTTGCACTAGCCAGCAAAACCGGGCTAATAGCCCTATTCTCCAAACGGCTCGTATATAGCTACTGATCAAAACCTATACAAGCAAGATCAGCGACCATATAAACCGATTCTGCATTGACCTTACTTTTATAGCGTTAACATCACCTGCTATGCAAATTTCACATTTCCGCGACTACGCCTGATGCGAAAGTCACCGAGCGTAGTAGCCTGAGGCATTATTCGCAACTTGCATATTATACAATTAAAAATAATATATTGTATACAGTTTTAACAGCGAAGTGTGTTTATAACGATATTTTATTTCAATTTTAATGTTAATATATTACCAGTTGATAATTAATTAGTTGTTCCACAACTCGTAGATATTTAAAGTAACACCCATACAATGCTGGTTATTAGAAATTATATATGGAGAGAATAAAACGAAAATAGTCACAAACGTACGTGACAAGACCGACAGACAGACAGACATTTTTTAAAAGGTGTTGATAGAGATGCTTTCCGCGTCTAAACACAACTGTGCAAACTCAATTCAGACCATAGCATTGTGAGTCCAATAACTACGTTGATTTTTTTGGTGATGTCGCTTTTCCTCAAGTGGCACCCTGGTGGATTTTTAAAAACAACCTTTAGAAAATGCAGTTCAAAAACATGTTTATTGCAAACATAAACAGAAAGAATCTAATCATAAAATTTAATTACTAAACTTGACAAAACAATAGAAATCTCATTTTGATAAAATTATGACTTTCTGACTTCTTCTGTGAATATCTCAAAGTGACCTGGCGTACAACACGACTTATTTTGTCACGACACCTCACAATTGTGGCATGATGTCTTAACAAAATGAGACTCTTTACATTATACTTACTAAGAGCACAGTTGGTTCCAAACCATCCAGGGTTACATATACACATGTAGTGGTTAATACCATCCTGACAAATCCCATTCAAACATGGTGAACTTGCGCATTCATCGATATCTGTAAAACAAAAAAATCCCTTGTAAGGTACCATGTCAAAATTGTCATGCTGCAGTTACTGCAGTAATTTAGTTGAAACAGTACTAGTTCAGTAGTAGAAAAAAAAATACTGAAAACAACATATTGAGATGAAACCATGTGCGTCAGCCACCAAAGAAAACAAAATGGCACTGGATTACTGCAGTAACTGCAGGATACTTAATAGTAATAGATTACAGCAGTAACTGCAGGATACTTAATAGTAATAGATTACAGCAGTAACTGCAGTAGAATAATTTTGACATGTTCCCTAACACTCAATAGCTCCGATGCTAACCACACTCACTCTAGAAAAAAAGATGCAATACAAGTACACTAATCAGAGATGTGGTTTTCCCCTTTGAAAGAATTACTCTGTTAACATGGTAGATAATGGTAGTGACAAGGTAGATGAAGGTAGTTAAAAAGGTTAACCCTATAAAATCTACCATATAAAGGGATACTACCAAGGATGGTCAGCAATGCTCTACAAGTATTTATAGGAAAATACAGCCATTATTGAGAATAAACTCTTAAGGCATTAATAACATCAGGTAATAATATACTACCTTACTAGGTAGTTCTCTGTGTTGCTAGGTAGATCTCCTTATTAATTTAACATGGTAGATCTACCTAGTCAAAGGTTGTTATTTTTTTGAAGCTCTGAATCAAACTGTCTCCCCTCCTCCCCTTATACAAGGTTATGTGCTCAAATTAGGCCTACATGTACTTCATAAATTTGCTAAAAATAGGAAACAGGTGCAAAATGGTAAATAACTTTTTAGATGCCCAATTTAAAACAAAAACATGTGACCTGCACAGAAAGTGTTCCCTCTCTTTTTATAAGATCCTGGATCTGTCCCTGTGTCTCCTATTTAAAAACCCAACGGCTCAACAAATCCTCGTGTAGGCCGAGTCTGACCAACCAAAATTCTTGAAAATCAAGGTTGTTTTTTAGTTTTAATATTTACAGATTTTTTCGACAAAATAAACAAAGATTATCCTTTAGGCTGGGTTAACAACATCAACTTTTGGCATTTGATATCTAGACTAGCTGGCACAAGTATTTTTAGGAAATACATTACAAATTTTGATGGTGTGCTTGGGGAACATGAAGACTTTTTCAGGCCTAATGAACTGCCATAAAGCCTGTTTTCCTGTTGATTGTTGAGTTGCATCGAGTTGAAAATCGTTGAAGTTGAGATAGGTTCAACTTCAACAATTTTCAACTCAACTCAACTCGTTGCAACTCAACGATCAACAGGAAAACAGGCTTAAATAAAATGAATAATAGTATGACGTACTGTTGTCACAGTGTATGCCATCATATCCAGCTACACAATTACACACATAGCCATTTACTCCATCTAAACAAGTTCCACCATTCTGGCACGGTAAACTGGCGCATTCATCGATATCTAGAAAACAAATATTAATCAATTAATTTTCTAAACTATGGAGCAAATTGTTATGCAATAAATACTGATAGACATTCAATCAAAGCATGAATAGACCTAGAATGTACAGAACTGTGAATATGTAATAGAAGATTATTCCACAGTTTTACTGATTGGTATTTAAATGACCGGTATATAAATACCGGTATTTAAATGACCAGTATACATAATACTGGTATACAAATGACCGATATATAAATACCGCTATCTGAATGACCGTCATATACAAATACTGGTATTTAAATGAGCGTTAAATACATAATGGAATTTAAATGAACGGTATATAAATACCGGTATACAAACGACTGGTATATAAATACACCGGTATAAGAATGGATGGTATATGTATGTAATTACACAGTTTTACCAGGGAAAAGTTAAATTATATAATTCAACAATTTAAGTGTTTCCTGGTTTTACTGACCACTATATACATAGATACTGGTATATAAATGAACGGTATGGTCGGTATATCGGTATATATATATACAGATACATAAATGACCGGTATGTAAATCACCGGTATATAAATATGTGATGGCAGATCATACCAGTTTTACTGGCCAGTATATAAATGTTCTTTTACCAGAATAATGTTTCCATTTTGGTATAACTAGAGTGTTATTTTGGTTTGCTTCTTGTATATGTCTATAATTGATGATACTTATCTATGAGATCACAATTAATTAGAAATTCTGGGACAGTGTTTGTTGACATGAGTATGTAGAAGCAGCCAATATTACTTAGGAGGTTTATCATAACGAATACTCCAAATTAGGACAATCTATATTTTGCAATATAGTATCAATAGTGGAATCATTCCATTTCTTCAACAAGATTGTGTATGTCTACAATTAACACAAGGTAATTTACTTATTTCACAGTGTGTCCCAGTGAATCCAGCAGCACAGATACACGTGTAGCTGTTTACACCATCAACGCAAAAACCACCATTCTGGCACGGTAAGCTAACGCATTCATCATTATCTAAGAGTAAAAAGAATGAGAACAATCATAGTGACCATAATGATTGTACATGGGGCAGACTGTTTCATTAAAATTATATAAAACAGACAAATCAATATAAAAGTTTGGTAGCGTTGTTTATTGGATGTACAAAGGTTAAACAAACTGTGCACACTCACAAATATATAAAAAATGAATAAAGTTGCAAGGTTATATATTTTATTGACGGGGTGGACTATTCCCATCAGATTAAAGGGGTGGACTGACAAATGAAAACATAAGAGTTGAATTAATTAAAATTTTTGATTGTATAAACAGGATGTGAAAAGACAAAATGGGCTTTTGTACAAAGTGAGCTTTTGTCCAAATAGGGGTTTTTGTACAAAATGGGCTTTTGTACAATCATCAATCTAAACAGTAATGTGGTGCATAAATTTGTACTTGCCAAGAGGGTAGATCTGAGGATCGACAAAAATATGTTGAACCTCCCGTAAGTGGACTAGGGTCCGGAAAAAGTGCCTGTTTACTGGAGGTGTCCGCTACAAGAATTTCGGCCGATAGAGAACCAAAGTTGTAAAATCATGTATATGTCCTTATGTCTCACATTTCACAACACAACACAAATGGCTTCTCAATTTTCTAGACATCACATTCTATATTTTATTAAATATTGTGTATCATTTTTAAGATTTGTTCAGTACCAGTAAATATGATTCTCAGCAATTACAGTACAAGGACGACTTTTTACAGAAATTTGTATTCGTTGTACATAAAAATCACTAAATTGTCTGGAATGTTCGTGTACTGGAGATAAATTAACATACGCAAAATCTAAATTTAAGACAAAAAGTGTCCGCAGCCACTTACAGGGGTGTCTGCTTATGAAAGGTACCAAATGCACTGATTAGAAGAACAAACGGGTCTTTGAATGAGTGGTCGTTATGGGAGGTGTCTGTTTACGAGAGGTGTACGAACAGGGAGGTTCATCTGTATTTGTAATACAGTATCTGATAGCTTGTAGGTTAATGAGAAATTTAATTGTTGACTATTTCTTGATTATAGTTGTAGAAGTATAATTTTCATGAATATTAAGATTCATAAATTTGCATTAATTTCACTGTGTAGAAGATTTGAAGCTCCTCAATCCCTAAAAAATAAAAAAATCCCAAATCTGTAAAATGTAAAAGTAGCGTGTTTTGTACATCTGGAAAAATACATAAATTAGCATAATTAATGAATTTCAGAATTCTCTATAGATGTTTGGAAGCACCTATTGAGACCTATAAAATAAAACACAAAAAAATAAAAATCTGTTGTGAAATGCAGAAGTAGCACTTTTTATGAATTTTGAATAAATTTGCTTCCAACTATTATAAAACAAAATTGACCTTTAAATGGCTGCCAAGTGGGTACACAAAAACTGGTCTTGGTTAAGCCTAGGTTGATAAAAACTATGGAATGTAAATTAATAAAAAAACACTTACTCCCAGCACATGTGGATCCAGAAAATCCAGCAGGGCAGATGCAAATATAACTGTTGATGCCGTCGATACAGTTACCGCCATTTAGACACGGAGTTGAAGCACACTCATCAATATCTACGAATACAAATAAAATTTAAAAACACACTGCTGCCAAGAAATAGAAACATGGAGTATAAAGAATACTTTAATGGAAAATAATGTAAAACATTCCATAGCAAATGTACACAAAGTTACAAATAATAATGATCAAATATTTATATTATGCAAAAGATGCAAAATGGACTAGTTTGCATATTCAATAACTTCCTTCTCCCATAAGTTACACGTCAAGTCCTTTGCAGACTACATTAGCGTACATCCTTCTGTCCATAACATGGGACGTGTATGGACCAGTACACTATAACGTAACCTCCTACTCGTCTAGAAAAATATACTGGTTGGTTATTTAAATCATCCATCTGGACATGCTGTATGAATGTCCACACCAATGAGCATGTACATAACCATGCATACCATGGCTCATCTTGGTGTCTAAACCATATAGGGCCTGTTGTTAAATAATCCATCTAGACATGCTGTATGAAGGTCCACACCAATGAGCATGTACATAACCATGCATACCATGGCTCATCTTGGTGTCTAAACCATACAGTGCCTGTTGTTAAATCATCCATCTAGACATGCTGTATGAATGTCCACACCAATGAGCCTGTACATAACCATGCATACCATGGCTCATCTTGGTGTCTAAACCATATAGGGCCTGTTGTTAAAGTGCACATGAGTCGTTTGTGTACACTGAACCTTCAGTATATAGTCCCTAACCGAGAACACATGTTCCATCTCCAGAACCATGTTGGAAGCGGGTCTTGAATCCGTCCTGTTGTATGGTTCCCGGTTCCTTCCCTACTACTCGCAATTAATATTGCAATATTAACTTTTTTAAAACACAAATAGGCCTACATAGAAGACATAAATGTCATATTTGTATCTAACTAGTAAGTAAATAAATTCTTACACTTCTTACCAGTTGTAATATGAGGCTTGGCACAGAAAAACCATCAAGTTGTAGGAAAATTGAAAATTGAATTATTGTTAAAACCATGATTACACTTTCTGAAAGCTTCAAAATGAGGGGTCAATTATTGAAATTGGGCATTCATAACTTTTAGTTATTGGACTCTACAGTATAGCGTTATTTATTTGCCTATTTCTCAATAACTCTTGTGCGGCAACTTGGTGGTTTTGCCATGGCTAGCCTCATGTCTTTGTTGATGTAAAAACGTTATAATTTTAAAGAAAAGTGTGTGAATATGCAAATTTTTACATTTATACCTATAACTGTATGTAAACTTGTTTTTGCAATATTTTCATACTACAAAACCAATCAGTGTTTATGGCCTAAAGTCTGACTAGAGCTTTGAGCCATCTTTATGATGGCGTGTGCTTGGTTTACATTATGTTTCTGTGAGCCATCTTTATGATGGTGTGTGCTTGGTTTACATTATGTTCCTGTGAGCCATCTTTATGATGGCGTGTGCTTGGTTTACATTATGTTCCTGTGAGCCATCTTTATGATGGCGTGTGCTTGGTTTACATTATGTTCCTGTGA
>JAOTQE010145301.1:675-11503 GCA_025631205.1 Nesometra sesokonis | reverse complement strand
TTTGATTGGTTGGATTCCGAAATAGTAGGCACTTACACGGAATTGAACTTTGGGCTATCTATTCTGTGGAAGTTCACTATCTAGCCGTAATCATAAACCTATGGTCACACCTCAAAATAAGTACTACTTTTTTGCGCGCGTGCAGAAAGTTGCGTAAAGAGACGCATAACACGAGCGTGCAATGATTAATAGGCAGCGTTCACAGTATGCTCCTCTACGCGCGTCTTTTGTACGCGTGCGTAACAGTTTTGTGAATAGGCCATTTCACGGTTTCAACTGCGCATGTGCAGTTTAAGGTCGAGTCATAAAACGACGCGCGGCAATTATATTCCTTTTCAATAAACCACTCGTCGATCATTTTGTGAGTGGACCTTAATCATGCACATGCCAGATGAAACCGTGAAATGGCTTATTATTGTGGTGTTGGCTAAATGATCAAATAGATTGAAACACCATGTCATCAGTGTTGTTGTTATTGGAGTTACTGTTTTTAATTTATCCTAAAATTATTTACTGAATCTTCGTGGGTAATATAATAATTTTTGAATACCGCCAAGGATAAACAACGGCGGTGGGTGTGGTACGATGTTTACTGTACACTTTGCTATATGAATCATAACGTATCCTGTAATCAGGTTGATTGATTAAGTAATAAACACACACAAAGTGCTTAATTACTGCTAATACCAATACTGATATGCACGAATTGTGCCTAAGAAAATACCGGTAATCACATTCATGTATTGTTTGTGTAATGACGTTATCACAGCACCAATATCCGTATCAGTTGGACTTAATTATTATTTATATATTGCATACAATCATTAGTATTAACATTATTAGTATTAAAATTATATTAATTTTAATATAAGGATTATAATAGTTAATAGTACATAAATGTTTACATAATAATATATCATCATGGTAATCACACAAGAACAAAGAGTTCAAGGCATCACCCACAACCGCCAGCACTCTAAGATTATACACCCTGTAGGGGAAATAGAATTTACCCCCAGACACGGGAAGCATGGCACCAGATGGTAACCTACCACGTACAATCCTATTGCGCCGGCGGTCGTGAGCGACTTTCAGAATGGATGTTAAATAACATGTTAATTCTGAATTAAAAAATACTAAGTCGTGTCAAAGTGTGTATCAATTGTTATAGTCAGTGTTTCATTATTATTATTTTATTATTATCAATATTATTACTTGGCGACTAAATAGACAGGCGCCTGCTTCTTTTAGTGTCAATGTATATTTTGTATGATGTTTTTGTTTTCAATAAAGTAAGCAGAAATTTAATAAAAATGTAGCTAGAAAGATTCAAGGATGGGCAGCAAAAATGTAAGGATGGGTGGTAAAATGATTAAAAGCAGTTTTTTTTTTACATTTTTATAGGCTTTAGGGTGGGTTGCAGGTTGTAATCAGGCTGGATGGAAGGCCATAAATTGAGGTTTAGGGTGGGGAACATTTTTTGGGCGGGCAGCCCACCTCCGCCCATCATAATTACATCCCTGGGTAATCGTCATCATCATCGTCGTCGCCACCATCATCGTTCGTTACCATCATCATCATCATCGTCGTCGTCGTCACCATCATCATCATCATCATCATCATCAGCATCATCATCTTCGTCGTCGTCATCATCATCAACATCGTCGTCATCATCACCATAATCATCATCATCATCATTATCATCATCATCATCATCATCATCATCATCATTATCATCATCATCATCATCATCATCATCGTCGTCGTCGTCGTCGTCGTCGTTTTTATCATTGTATTTTATAGTTTAATATTAATTATTACTGTAAAGATTACTGTTTGTATTGAAATTAATAAATGCGTCTTATATTTTTACCCTCAACCAATTGACTCAATAGTACTGGAATAATTGATTATCCATATCTCGATCACAAGTCAAATGAATATTAAAAACAAGCTAATAAACCGAGTTTAATACTAAAATTAATATTACGACGTTTCAATGCATTGTACTATCATTGTATCAGTGGCCATGGTAGGGAGTAAAATGGTGAGATAGTGCGGCTAATGAATAACATAAATACATTTGCATATTTAATAAGTCATATTTTATCATAAATACTGATATTCATTTAATTCATTCACCAACTTTAGTTTTCTACCATGGCGAAATACAGCCTAGCTGGTGTAACAGTGGTGGAAACAGGGGGTTTTTCACGGAGTAACCCACCCCTAATGTTTAAAGATGTATTGTCAATCAAAAATGGTCAAATATAAGAAAAAATAGAAAATATTTTAATTTGGAGTGGAATGATCTTAATAATGTATTATTTTTAATAAGCAAGTTAATTTCAAAATCTTTTTTTTACAAATAAATTACAATGGACATGGCCCTAATCAGTCAGGGGCGGGTCCAGGATCATGATTTAGGGGGGCTTAGATCAGGATTTTCGTTTGGACAAGCAGCGTTTGTAATTACAGGCCTGAATTATCTAGCGATTTTTGTAAAATACAAAATGTGGTTTCTAGAAATTTGAGAGGACATTTCTGTAAAATAAGTACGTTCTTTATTTTAGAAAGTTTGGCCCGCTATCGGCCGAAATTCTTGTAAGCGGACACCTCCCGTCGTAAGTGGATCCGAGGGTGACCGCTTACGAGAGGGTCAACACTATAACAGAATGGCCAGCAGACATTACTAAGACACTGGCTGCTAAATTTGAAATCAATGTGTCTAAAATTGAAAATAACAAACCTAATGAAAATAAAATGGAAAGTGGGTAACCCACTGGATGCCCGAAACACATTACGCAGAAATTGCCTGCTAAATTCCGAACCAAATGTGACCATTTGAACTTGGTAAATGGCATACTGACACCAATGGGAATATCAGATCTTTAAAAAAGTATAGGGGTAATTATTATAAGCAATGTTAACCAAACGCGATGTGACTGACCGGCTGACGGACGTAATGAAAACGCGCGCATTTCTGTACGCGCGCATAACAGTTTGTGCATCCTGGAGTCACTGATTTAATTAGAGGCGTCTTTAATTGGGGGAGACCTGTAAACTGGTATAATGTCCTCACCACCGGAGTCCTTAACCCGGATACCGATAACAGGTGTGACGTTCCCACATCTCTTAAGTTTGGATGTTGGCTATTACACTATTGCTCCGTTAATTACAGCAAAATTTAAGAGTTCCTTATTAATGAAGTAAGATTTTTATAAGGGCTAGATGTTCGTCAGGTTGTCTGTGTCCGTTTACAAAACACTCGTATGCTTCCCTATAATGTTGTAATTAATATACATTAATGTGCCGTAACAAGTTTTCGAATAGTCGTCCTGGCTTATCCATCGTTAGACTTCCCGTTGCTGATCAGCAGTGAAGTATATTCGGAAGTAACACATCTGGCTGTCCAAAAAAGAGGAGATGGAGCAGGGCCGGATAAAACCTTTTGGAAAAGGGGTCCGGTAGAGAGTCAATGTTTTAGAGGGTCCGGGGGTATGCTCCACCGTGAAATTTTGTCAGATGTCCGAAAATGGCATGATGGGCGTGTTAAGTGATCAAATCTTGCCTTATAATTACTGAATATTTTTCGTTTTATAGACAATGTTAATAATATTATTGATATATTTTACATTCCTAGGGGAGAGCCGGTCCGCCCCTCCCCTTAAATCTGCTCCTGGGGGAATGGAGAAATACATAGATTGAGGTCCATAAAAATAGTGGAAACAACGCTCATAGCAGGCCAATTGTAAACTACAGTTAGCGTGAATCCAGCACGCCCCATCAAATATGGACTTACCCCCTAAAACCACACATTTTATAATATGATACTTTTTAAATATAAATTATGTTTTACTTTTGCAAAGAGTAGTAAGCATACCGGAAATAACAGCGGACTCCAGCGCCGGCCTTAAAGTGAGGGAGGCCGTGGGGTACGTCGAATGTGGGTGGCCCTTTTAGCCAATTGGCACGCCCGTTGGTCAACATAAGCATCAAAACAGGGTGATCGTATGTGTGGTGGCGTACGGAAGAATTTTTCTCAAGTTATATTGAGGTTTGACGAGGCGGGGGTAGGGGATGTGGGGGAGTTATGTGGCCTATTGAGACATGGTTGAGGTGCCATGAACTCTTGTGCATCAGTTATTACCAGAAATGGTTTCGCTTGAAAGTATAGGCCTAAGCACGCAGCTGTTTTTAGAGAAATGGCTTCAAAAGCAAGGAAACAAGCCAGTTTGGAAACGTAGTCGAAATGTATAGGGCCCCAACATGTGGGGACGTGCATGGTAAGAGAACCACCTTGCCCACCCTAAACCTGGGATTGTCTGACCGCCACACGCCGACCTTCCTTTCTGTCGGAAAGAGGATGTAGTTTAATCACCTCCATCATCTCTGCAATTTTAAAAGTATTTTAATGTTCTTTTTTAAATAATTGTAATACTTATATATGCAACTAAAAATAATTGGTTTTGAATGCACTGAGAACACAATCGCGGGTAAAGTATATAGTACTTAAAACAAATTCATTTCGCTTGAATAACTGTTACGAGATACGTGATAGTTCTAATGTCATTTTCATGTTATAACTTTTTTCGGACGCCGCCCTTTCCTAAAATTTCTAACAGGGGAGAGCAAAGTAATGTTTTAAGCATAATTAATATAGTAAATTTAGAGCTGAGGGGCGAGTTAAGGGATCAACTTTTGTCTTTTCATTGCTGATTTTTTTTTAGAGACAATGTTAATATTGATGTATTTTACTTTCCAAGGAGAAGGGGGAGGTGGAGCCGGTTCTTCCCCTAAATTCGCTCCTTATGTAATATGTTGTTGTCTATCTATGTGTATATTTACCAATGTTCATAGTCAAAAAAGGGGTTAAATAAATGTCCTATGAAATTAGGGTGCAAAAAACATACACAAAATAATCCATTAATAGAAATATTGTAAACAAACGTGTTGTTTTTAATGAAAACTTAACAGATTAAATCAAAATTGTTTATGTTACCTTAATGAAACACACATTTTAAACTACTGGGAAAATCAAAACAAACGAGAGAAATATGATCATTTTAATTATTCTTTAAGAAAATCTGTGGTTGGACTTCGAGGAATTTTCAGATTAATTAATCGTCAGATTAATAAATTTTGAATATTGTTGATACCTAATTACTAATTGTTTCCTAGCATGTTATAACTTATGACACATCGCTATGGTTGCCTTATGACGTCACATATCTCTATGCCAACCGACGCTACTTATATTGCGTGTTCGAGAATTACCACTGGACACGTACCAGTGGGAAATAGAGGCATATTTAATCAATATCAAATTGAACACCACTTTTGTGTCTACGGCTAAGTGGTCTCTAATTAAAATTAGTTGATGACCAGACAAAAATAATAACTGTTTTTGTTGGATGTAGTCTTCGTCAAGTCAGTAAATTTAGGTGGCCATCTGTAGCTGTTGCTTTGGGCATTTAAAGGTGGGTGGAGGATTAATCGCCACCCCACCCCCACACCCCTTCACGTCGCGGGAGACATTTTAGCTTTTGAGAGTGTCTAGTCTAAAGCACGACTCTCAAGAGCGGATCCAGCAGAGCTGAATAGAGGGGGCCCGATGCCAAACTTCGTGTTGTTTCTAGTGGTCTAGCGGTCTAGATAAAAATAGAAGTACATACATAACATTAAACACAGAGAATCGAAAAATGGAAAATTGGTTTTTTTGATCAGGGAACCAGACCCGATCCGCTTATGGGAGGTTCTACTCATTATATAACCGGATCTTTGATGAAAAACGCCCCCTTCTTTTACACCATCCTCATCCGCAGATGCGAGGGGCGGGGACCGATAAAATGGATTGATGGATGGATGGAAATAGACCATACAATTGGAGATACGTCGTCGTGAGAATATTTTGAATCAATAAAGCCAGGGATCGAATTTTATCCAATTGAATTGGTACTAACAATTCCAATTAACACCCGTCCAAACAATTAATTCCATAAATAGAAATAATTGTCCCATTAAGAAATGTTCAATTATTCACTATATCATTGAGGTATTTTTATTTATTTATTTATTTATTCAAACATATTTATACAGGATAAAAACATAATCAGGTGTGGATCTTAAACCTGTTTTGCATATGGTCCTGTTTAAGGTATAAGTTTCAGGTCGTGTACAATGTATGGGATTCGGTAAATCTACAATCAGCGTTTGCAATAAATAGGCCTAATTAATAATCTGTGCGTATGTATTCATACCCCTGTTAGTCTTGAATTTTAAGAACATTTTAAGAATACCGATCGTCCCCAAATTACTAATAAAAAAGTCACTGCTTGGGGGCCTACAGTTATATTACTTTTCAAAGTGTCACAATTAAACCTAATTGAGGTATGATTATGTCACTATTTGGGAAAAATCATATCCAGATCAGTGCCTCCAAGGTTAGGGATGGTGTGCAAACATTGTGAAAAAATGACACTCCGAACGGCACTTGTACCGTATACTGTACATTCAAATTGCTTTTCAAAGTGTCACAATTTAACGCAACTGAGGCACCTCGCAATTTGAAGAAGTGACATTAAATAAAAAAAAAACATAGGCCTAACCATACCTCATCCTTGACGCATTTCAGAGCCACCGTCGTGGCTGTGAAAATTTTGAAATATCGCATCTCTAAATGCTCGGAAATGACCATTATACATGTAAACACTTGTTCTACAAATGTCGTAACAGTTAAATGAAGATGTGCAGTCGTAATCCTCACCTCTGCTCCCTCGTGATTCAGACTGAGGTGAGAACATTATGGAAATAAATAGGCCTATGTCTTTCATTTTTGGAAACAACACTTATCTTGTTTTGAGTGTTAGGCGTATCCATCGAATGAGAGGAAGGGCGTTTTACCCTCTTAAAACGAACGTGCCTCGCGTCCGCCCGTCTCTCTTATCTGAGCTGCGCCAGTGGTTAAGTGACTGATAATGCAATAAGATGATGTCATATGAATTGTGCGGTCGCTGTTGCTTTCTATGGGGTCCCGGGTTTGAACCTGACTGCGCGCACTAGGTTGTTTCCCACTCCCTAATCAGTGATGGCGCCAACATTTTCTCCGACAGGGGAGGGGGTGCATATTCTTTGACAGGGAGCAAACCGAGGACGGATCTAGGGTCCAGCGAAAGGGTCCGGGTGGGCGTGGTTACCGGTAATGTTTTGCCAAGAAAACAATTTCAAAAAATTGAAAAATAAAAAAAAAACACGTTATTTCGCCATTTTCCGTGACATTGTAGCCTGTTTTCCCCATTTGTATGTGTTTATTTTCTATTTTTAGGATCACTTATACAATATTTTTTAGGTTTTCCTCGACAAAAGTGGTCAATCTTCCCGACGGGGATTGCCCAACCCCCGCTGGCGCCACCATTCTCCCTAATGCACTCCCTAAGCCTCATAATTAGGCTTGGTTTAAAAAGCAGGACGAGGCTTCTCATCCTGTATGTGGCTAGTGCAATTGATTTGAATGTGACACAAGAAAAAAAAACCTGAAATGTAACAGGGGCTGATGCAAACTTTTGGAAAAGGGGCCGGTAGAGAGTTCAAGTTTAGAAGGTCCAGGGGCATGCTCACACGAGAAACTGTGGGTTTTAGGGATCAATTCTGATGACATTGCTGAATATTTCGTTGGTTCCCACAACTTAACAACGACACTCCCTAAGCCTCATAATGAGACTTGGCTTAGAAAGCATGGCGTATAGTTCTCATTCTGTAAGTGGCGAGTACCCTTGCTGTTGGATGTGACACAAAATAAAAATTAAGCAAGGATAAAATTTTAGAATTATTGTAACACGAGTTTTTGTTTGACATTTCAACAATGTATAACGATGTTTATCAATTTAGTAAACTGAATTACTTTTATTTTCCTTGTTTATAGGTGTATATTACATTAAAGATGTAGGCCTATTGTCACTCAAAAATGACCAAAAAATCATAATCATTAATTTTTAAATTAACTTGTTCAATTTAAAGTAGAATCAAAGTTATGAACTTAAGAATAGAAATTACTGTATTTAAAAACTATTTACTAAGAGTTTTACACTTAGAAGTTAACAAAATTTGCTTCCAGCCATTTTATGGATTTTTGCTCAATTTAAGCATTGGTGCAAAGTAAGGGCAAATATTCTTTAAATATTATAATTTTGGGTGGATTGATCATAATTTATACATTTCTTTAAAATAAGCAATTCCTTTTCAAAATAATTTTTTTTGTCATTTTTCAGGTGACAATACATCTTTAAAACTTAAAGGTGGTCCTTGCAGTTTTATTTTCAATTATTATTATTATCATCATTATGATTATTAGCGGTACCGTACTCTACTTGTTGATTTAAATTTACGAAGTTCTGACGAACATCTGAATGAGCGGTTTTATAAATGCATATATTCGTTATTGATCGAAATCAACTGAGGACACCGATTACTTAACAACTAAATTACAATAATAAACAATGAATAGCTGAAACAGATAGGCTTAATTTATACACATTAAATGAAATGAAATCGTATTTAAAAGTAATGGTTTCTATAAAGTAGCCAGGTATAATACAAAGTGATATCAGGAACGTACAATCGCATCGTGTTTTCTTTTAGATTAATACGCCTAGATACCATGGCAACAATGACGTCATTGTATGTGCCACTAAGTATTCATTAAAATGATGAGATGAATTTTGATGTATCCGCTACCAGATGCGTTAAGTAAATCTATAGTACAGCGTCCAATTATTAATTTTCATCGCCTTTGTTTAAGTACGGTATGGTTTAGATACTTTAATCACACTGCGAACGTGTTAACCTCGGAGCCATTCATTAAAAACAAGCCTATTTATCATTGACACCAAAAGAGGGCCAAAAATGTTAGGCGCGCGTACAAAATACGTGCGAAGAGACGCAAACGGCCGCGTGCAGTGATTAACAAATATTCGTCCACAGTTTGTGTCTCAACACGCGTATTTCTGAACGAGCGAGTAACAGTGTACGTTCCAAGGTCTCAACGTAGATTTAACTGCGGCCTAATCTGTAGTTATATCTTGTTAGATATGAAATTATTCATTAGGTGTCAAGGACTTCAATTCATTTCATTTATTTCGTCTTCGAGAATACACAATAACAATACATAAAATACGTTGCAAAAACGCAATCGTTAGAATACCCGACATGTTTATTAAAAGCAAAAAGGAAATCACTATAAATCGTCGGTTAAAAGAACAGACAAACGGCATACTGTAAACTTTCCTATTTGATTTGATGATCACTGCACGTGCGTGTTTTGCATGTTTTTACGCGCATTTTTGTACGCGCATATACCATTTTGGTCACTTTGGTGTTCCCCTGATAAAGTGTTTCACCAAAGTAAAAATAAAATTTAAAAAAACCCGGATTAAGATTTTATTTTTTGAAATATAAATATAATGTATAAATGTTAAAAACCAATGGGCTTATATAAAATGTATGTAAAATTGTTCAAAATGTGTAGGATTACCGGTATCACACATGTTAAAAAATTCAAGGTGGTCAATGAGCGTAAACGTTTTTAAAAATGTTTAATTGTTAAAATTTAAAGTATCATTTACAGGTAAACATTCTCACAGTGATTATTTATAAAAGACCTTCGGTTTTGTCACCATCTGAAAAATACCTAAATAAAATAATTAAATTTGAAATTGAAAGAAAGTAAAAGTTAAAACTTTAGAATAGAAGGTGTATTTAAAATATGCTATTGTTATTGTTGTATTTTCCTCGGTATTCGGCTTATTTGATGACGTAACTTCATGTTATTGTATACTAGGTAATGGTTATTCATGAACACAGAGAACTATTCATGACGTAATGTATTACCCAGAAAATAGGCTACACACAATACGATACAAACGTATAAGTAAAACGCTAATCGGATATGTCGAGCCATTTTTTTTTGGCGAGTGTTAGAATCTCAAGCTGAAGGGTCGGGGCCGGGAGTTCCCCCACTTCTCTTTTCTATTGAGGTCCGGACTGTTTATTTTAATCCGTTCCGATTCTGTAACTTGTCGCATCATCGGATCTCCTGGATGGCTGCTTAAAACTTTAACGTTCAGTTCTTTTAGTATGTGCATTTTTTGCATGTGTTGGTAGAAAACGGACGTAGTATCTTTATTGATGTATTTATTGTAGTGATTTTTAGCATTTACCAGTGGAAAAGTAGTAATAAAAATAATTAGCAGTGACACTTCATCTTATCCTTAACCTCTTTATATAACCTATCATTTTGCTTGATTTTCGGCTGGTGTCTTTTTAAAGACTATTGGAAAAATCTAATAGGCCTAGTAACAGTATAATAGATGATACTTTTAAAATTGTTTCGGTTTAATGTGTATACTATGTATTTTTTATCTTATGTTATTATTATATTATCTTTTAATGAGGAGCCCAAATAATCACAAGCTTAGCTTTCTTTTTGGGCTCCTTCACTTGATGTTATTATGATTTTTGTTTATATACTATCATGTGGAACAAATAAAAAATAAGAATAAGAATAAGAATAAAGGGAAGGAATTCAGGAAAAAAAAGTACAGTTATATTGTGCGATTGAATGACAATTAAAATGGACATACCTAATTAACGTACAAAATGTTCTGGATATTTAAGAATCTCTAATGGATATTCCAAGTTGTATTTTGGGTTTAAAAAGGGAAGACAACGGTAGGTACCAACAGTAGGTACCAACGGTAGGTACCAACGGTAGGTACCAACGGTAGGTACCAACGGTAGGTACCAACGGTAGGTACCAACGGTAGGTACCAAC